>CAJHNH020007090.1:410512-514821 GCA_905116865.2 Candidula unifasciata
GTTCAGTGTGTGTTGTAGGTTAGTCTGTCTGTCATAGGCCTAGTTAGCGAGCCACGGACCGGCAAGGTCATACCAGAGGTTTGTGACACCCTATCCACCCCCCTCCCCCCTCCCCCCGAGATTTTTCCAGATCCCATAAGGCTTAGTTTTTGCTTATCTTATAGGGCATTTCCCTATCCAACCCCCCCCCTCCCCACCCCCCCCCCCCCCCCCCACCCCCTCCGAGATTTTTCCAGAACTCATAAGGCTTAGTTTGCTTATCTGATAATTTCCCTATCCAACCCCTCCCCCCTCCCTCCGAGATTTTGCCAGAACTCATAAGGCTTAGTTTGCTTATCTTATAATTTACCTATCCACCCCCTCCCCCCTCACTCCTCGATTTTTCCAGAACTCATGAGGCTTAGTTTGCTTATCTTATAATTCCCCTATCCACCCCCTCCCTCAGAGTTTTTTTCCAGAACTCATAAGGCTTAGTTTGCTTATCTTATAATTTCCCTATCCACCCCCTCCCCCCTCCCCACGAGATTTTTCCAGATCCCATAAGGCTTAGTTTGCTTATCTTATAATTTCCCTATCCACCCCCTCCCCCTTCCCCCCCCCCCCCAACAAAAAAACAAAAAAATAATGACGACTATCTCTTTCTGGTGTTTGTGATAAACTATCTACAGGCCCTCAACTCAATCAAAACATCTGGGTTATTCTTTCCTGTCCAAGGAATTCTAAGATTTCTTCTGTAAAACTACGTTCCCACAGCCACAAGAAATCCTTCGGCTTGTGAACAACTTTTCAGGGATTCAGAGCTATCATACCACATGATCTCGGCTTAGCACACCCTCCCCTCTTCCCAGACTGCAGTCTATCAGATTAACCCTAGACAGATTAAAAGAGTAATTAGGATGTCTTGAAAGAAACTGACTCAGAGTTCATTAAAAGTACACGAGACAGAAGGTTGAAGATAAGACATGACTTCCAACGCTACACGTATTGGACTGTAGGAAGAAGAAGAAGAAGAAGAAGAAGAAGAAAAAGGAGAAGAAGAAGAAGTAGAAGAAGAAAATAAAAGAAAAAGAAAAAGAAGAAGGAAGGAAGAAGAAGGAAGAAGAAAGAAAAAGGAAGAAAAGGAAGAAGAGGAAGATGATGATGATGATGATGATGGTGATGATGATGATGATGATGATGATGATGATGATGATGATGATGATGATGATGAAGGATTACCATCTCAAGAATGTCACAGATTTCGGAAGCCCGGTGCAACCCTATGTGTAGCACAGTTATACTGCTGCATCGCACAATAGTCAGGAATCAACCACTATGTCCAGTGAGGGTGAGTATAGTTAAACACCGAAAATGCTATAGTTTATTGTGTGTTCACCCCAAACAAAGGAACTCCCGGAGTTCTCGTGAAAGTCCACTATTCTATCCATGTCATAGGTAGGGGTTAGGGTTAGAATTAGAGTGGAGTTAGGGTTAATGTTAGGTTTAGAGTTAGACTTATGGTTAGAGTTGCAATTAGGTCTAGAGTTAGGGTTAGAGTTAAGGTTAGGGTTAGAGTTAGAGTAAGAGTTGGAGTTAAGGTTAGTGTTAGGGTTTAGGTTAAGGTTAGAGTGAGGGCTAGGTTTAGTCGGCGTCTCAGGGGCTGGCGGCTGGAAAAGGATAGGTATTCCTGGTGACAATCGATGGAGTTACGGAGTTTGTACTTTGTGTAGCGCTTTCGGCAGGCGGTTGGTCGTTCTGCTGGGAGATGACAAGCGGTGTGTGGTATAATTTGGTGCGTTTAAGCCGATTCTCTCAACTTTAACTTTAACTCGTATACTAAAGATCAACGGATTTATTGTTTCGTTTTCTTCGACGGCATTTCGCAACTCAGGCAAGAATGTTGGCTTAGTTCAATTGTAACCATAGAAATGAACCTTCACTTTTTGTCTGACAAATTTCATCCTTGAATTTCTTGAAGTCTGTAGATTGAAGACTGTGATGGAGATCAAAGAACACTATATTGTTGCTAAAAAAGGGCAGAATTTAATCGGTTGCATTTATTTGGTATCTAAAGACCATTTCTTGTGCAGGAGATCGATCTTGCCATCTCACAACAGGATAGAAACTAGCGTGCCTGCTTCTGTTAGGCAGGTAATCGATTTTGCGAGAGGAAAAAAGCGGGCATTGCGTGGAAGAAATCTAGAGCATCCAGCGTGTTTTATGTTTCCCGCTCTCTCTCTCTCTCTCTCTCTCTCTCTCTCTCTCTCTCTCTCTCTCTCTCTCTCTCTCTCCCTCTCTCTCCTCTCTATCGTTCTAATTCTATCTTTTTCTATTTTTATATCCATCTATTAATCTATCTATCTACCTATATATCTATCTAACCTGTCTATCTTTCTGTCTATCCATCATCCATCCATCCTTCTATCTATCTATCTATCTATCTATCTATCTATCTATCTATCTATCTATCTATCTATCTATCTATCTATCTATCTATCTATCTATCTCTATCTATCCATCCATCCATCCATCCATCCATCCATCCATCCATCCATCCATCCATCCATCCATCCATCCATCCATCCATCCATCCATCCATCCATCCATCCATCCATCCATCCATCCATCCATCCATCAATCCATCCATCCATCCATCCATCCATCCATCCATCCATCCATCCATCCATCCATCCATCCATCCATCCATCCATCCATCCATCCATCCATCCATCCATCCATCCATCCATCCATCCATCCCATCCATCCATCCATCCATCCATCCATCCATCCATCCATCCATCCATCCATCCATCATCCATCCATCCATCCATCCATCCATCCATCCATCCATCCATCCATCCATCCATCCATCCATCCATCCATCCATCCATCCATCCATCCATCCATCCATCCATCCATCCATCCATCCATCCATCCATCCATCCATCCATCCATCCATCCATCCATCCATCCATCCATCCATCCATCCATCCATCCATCCATCCATCCATCCATCCATCCATCCATCCATCCATCCATCCATCCATCCATCCATCCATCCATCCATCCATCCATCCATCCATCCATCTATCTATCTATCTATCTATCTATCTATCTATCTATCTATCTATCTATCTATCTATCTATCTATCTATCTATCTATCTATCTATCTATCTATCTATCTATCTATCTATCTATCTATCTATCTATCTATCTATCTATCTATCTATCTATCTATCTATCTATATGTCTGACGGTCGACTGGAGATATGTGTGTGTTTGATTGTAGTAAATATTTAAGATAAAGTTGGATAGACAGATAAATAGATACGTCAACGCACCAATCCTCCATCTGCTTGCCTGTCACTATTTTTCTCCTCATATCGTATAAATTCAACATACTGAGCAGAGAAAAACAAAAACGATTCTATTCCCCCCCCCCCAAACATTCCAGTATGACCTATTGACACTAGCACACAGATTGTGTCTTCAACTTACCCATTGTGTTCAATCCAGAAATTCCCCACATTCCTGCCTGCAAGAACATTGCGTCATTGATTACATTTGTCGAATCCGCGTAGGACGGACTTGCAGTTACCAAGTGTTCGCTACATTTGGCAGGCACCTATATGGTTTTAACGGCCGCACATAATTTCAATGGCGAAATATCTTATTATAATATCTGAAGATACATAATGATATAATCAATAGATATATAATCACAGTATTAGTGGAAACATAATTATGCTATTGTGAGACGAATATAAGCACATAATCTTTAGAGACAAAAGCACTTTATCTCTATATATAAAATAGTCATTCACTATATCTATTCTTCTTCTTCTTCTTCTTCTTCTTCTTCTTCTTCTTCTTCTTCTTCTTCTTCTTCTTCTTCTCTTCTTCTTCTTCTTCTCTTCTTCTTCTGCCTTTCTAGCCCTCAATGGAGCACAGGCTCTAAACCAACTCACGACATGTTCAGGGGCAATAGCAAATTACTAAACGTAAAATTTGCCTTTAAAAACCACAAGAGCTAAAAAATGCTGGGGCTGGTTCTTCAACGTCCTGAAAAGGGTACGTAACTCACTTTAAGCTGATGCACAATCACTTTATCAGCAGATTTATAATCTCGTTATTAACAGATATGTAATTACTTTATCAACATACATATACATAATCCCTATATTCGCTGATAAATAATCATTTTATTAGCAGATATATAATCCCATCACCAGCAGATATATGGTCACTTTATTGGCATATATATAATCATTTTATCAACAGTGAAATAATTACTTTAGCAACAGATAAATAATCACTTTATCAACAGCTATAAAATCACTTTATCAGCTGATACATGGTCAGTTTATCAACAAATAAATAATCACTTTATCAGCAGATATATAATCACTTTATCAGCAGATATATAATCACTTTATCAGAACATATATAATCAGTTTATCAGCAGAAATACAATGACTATCAACTGCTAAACAGTCACATCACCCGAGGATACACACTCAAGATACCACAAAATACATACTCATGCTAACGCTAACGGATGTAAACCTCTGCCATTTCCTCTAGGTCTACCAGAGCAGCTTCCTCACCATTAGTTCGACGGATGGATAAACGACAGTCAAATCCATGGCATACACTACACTGAGGAACTGCGTGAAGGTGTGTAACAGTTTTTCGGACATATTCGATTATTGCAGTAGCACGCAGATGTCTATGACGCCAGGATGCTCTGCTGGAAGACAAGAGTGGGCGGGAAGGCAGATGGTGTACGACTGTTTGCGTGAGCTGTGTAGTTCAGGTGTTGGACAGATTTGTCTTGGGAATGGAATGTCTGCAAGACTTTTGTTCTTGTTTTGTCTAAATTGTCTTAAAAGTATTCTGACGTGTGTGTTTTCTGTGTCACTATTTTTTTCTGGCGATTGATTGTTTCGGTTAATCTAAGTATAGTTCTTTGTGCAACTTCAGTGACGTGAATACATTTTACCAACATTTCATTTCCATTGCTAAAATGTCCGTCTAGACTGACAGAAACACAGACAGACGGGCGGACAGATAGACAGACAGACAGACAGACAGACAGACAGGTGGGTGGATGGACGGACAGATAGACAAACGGATGGACGGACAGATAGATAGACATACAGACAGGCAGACCTGCCGACCGACAGACAGATAGACAGACAGACAGACAGACAGACAGACAGACAGACAGACAGACAGACAGACAGACAGACAGACAGACAGACAGACAGACAGACAGACAGACAGACAGACAGATAGATAGATAGATAGATAGATAGATAGATAGATAGATAGATAGATAGATAGATAGATAGATAGATAGATAGATAGATAGATAGATAGATAGATAGATAGATAGATAGATAGATAGATAGATAGATAGATAGATAGATAGATAGATAGATAGATAGATAGATAGATAGATAGATAGATTATTCCTCTGTCTATTTGTCTATATATCTATTTTTTACAGGGATCCCTTGGGATCGTCGCTGTGGCTACGAAGTTCGTGCTCTGAGCGGTGGTCTCCACAGGCGAGTAGCCGTTCTGTGGAGAGAGACCGACCCATGTGGGGTAAAACCCAGTGCAATGAAGTCAATACTCTCGATTTTAACCTTGAACCTTAACCTTTATTTTTTTTTGCCTGTCTGACTGTTTATCTATCTATCTATCTATCTATCTATCTATCTATCTATCTATCTATCTATCTATCTATCTATCTATCTATCTATCTATCTATCTATCTATCTATCTATCTATCTATCTATCTATCTGTCTGTCTGTCTGTCTGTCTGTCTGTCTGTCTGTCTGTCTGTCTGTCTGTCTGTCTGTCTGTCTGTCTGTCTGTCTGTCTGTCTGTCTGTCTGTCTGTCTGTCTGTCTGTCTGTCTGTCTGTCTGTCTGTCTGTCTGTCTGTCTGTCTGTCTGTCTGTCTGTCTGTCTGTCTGTCTGTCTGTCTGTCTGTCTGTCTGTCTGTCTGTCTGTCTGTCTGTCTGTCTGCCGTTCTGTGTGTCTATCTATATCTGTCTATATGTTAGTCTCTCGCTGTCTCTATCTCTGTCTCTATCTCTGTCTTTCTCACTCTGTCTTTCCCTGTCTCTCTCTCTCTCTCTCTCTCTCTCTCTCTCTCTGTTTCTGTCTCTGTCTCTATTTTTGTCTCTCTTACTCTGTCTCTCTCACTCTGTCTCTCTCACTCTGTCTCTCTTACTCTGTCTCTCTCACTCTGTCTCTCTCACTCTGTCCCTCTCACCCTGTCTCTCTCTGTGTCTGTCTTTGTCTCTATTTCTGTCTCTCTTTGTCTCTCTCTGTGAGTCTGTCTCTGTCTCTCTCACTCTGTCTCTCTCACCTTGTCTCTCTCTGTGAGTCTGTCTCTGTCTCTCTCACTCTGTCTCTGTCTGTATGTCTGTCTATGTCTTTCATTATTATCTCTGTCTCTGTCTGTCCGTCTCTCTCTCTCTCCTTCTCTGTCTGCCTCTCTCTATGACTCTCTCTCTCTAACTCACTCTGTGACTCCCCCCCCCCCCCACTCCCCCTCCCCAGGGACATGTGTCAGACAACATTGTTCTAAAGAAATCTCCTAGTCACCAGCTTAACTGTTGATTAGAAAGGAACATCTAACAAAAAGTTCCCCTAGAATCGATGAGCTTTGATTTCTCGAGTCGAAAATCAAACAGTGGTTATATCACACTGCGACGTGTGGTTTAGTGTTTTGGTAATTCTGTAGCAGTTGTATTGATTAACAATATCTTAGAGAGTCGCCCTTATCACAGAATATAGCAGAGTGGCATAATTTTAGCAAGAGCTGGAAGGTACATGCTCGAGTCTAAAAATAGGCTTGAGTGTTTATATTTGTCACGCAGATCGTTACATGGAAACTCTCTCTCTCTCTCTCTCTCTCTCTCTCTCTCTCTCTCTCTCTCTCTCTCTCTCTCTCTCTCGCTCTCTCTCTCGCTCTCCGTCCTTCCTCTCTCTCGCTCTCTCTCTATCTTTCCCTCCCTCCTCTCGCTCTCTCTCTCTCTCTATCTTTCCCTCCCTCCTCTCGCTCTCTCTCTCTATCTTCCCCTCCCTCCTCTCGCTCTCTCTCTCTCTCTCTCTCTCTCTCTCACTCATTGCCTCACTGTTTGTATTTGTCACTTAATATCGCTGCATGAAATCTCTCTCCCGCGCTGTCTTTCTCTTTCTCTCTCACACACTCACTCCCTCACTGCTTATCTTTGTCACTAAATAACATCGCCTTAAATCTCTCTTCCCACTGCTCTCTCTCTCTCTCTCTCTCTCTCTCTCTCTCTCTCTCTCTCTCTCTCTCTCTCTCTCTCTCTCACTCATTCAGTCACTGCTTATGTTTGTCACTAAATAGCGTTTCATGAAATATCTCTCTCTCTCTCTCATTCTCTCTCTCTCACTTGCTGTATTTTTTTTTAGCTTATACAGGCGGTCCTCTTCGGTCCGCGACTCGTACGGCACGCTGAGCTCTCTCATTCTCTCTCTCTCACTTACTCGCTGTATATCTTTAGCTTATACAGGCGGTCCTCTTCGGTCCGCGACTCATACGGCACGCTGAGCTCTCTCATTCTCTCTCTCTCACTTACTCGCTGTATATCTTTAGCTTATACAGGCGGTCCTCTTCGGTCCGCGACTCGTACGGCACGCTGAGCTCTATTAGGATGAGCTGGCGTTCTGTCACAGAGTGTAAAACCATATCTGGTCTCAGGCCAATCTGTCGGACTGGTTCGGCTATTTTTCAAAACCAGAAAGCTCTACGAGAAGTGAGACGTTTGCGAGAACCAAGTGATGACTGTGAATCTGCAGCGAGGACCATACGGCAAGAGCAACATGTTAAAAAAAAAGGGGGGGGGGGGGGTCAGACTAGAGCACTGTGCCGGAAGCAAAAGAAATTTAAGAAACCAGCGAAGGGCTGGTGTCATCCGCCGCTACACGATGCGGGAACTGCTGAGGAGGGCATCTGAGCAGTTACCAACTAAATGACTTGAAGTGCAGCGAGGATAATCTGTCGACTAACTATCTAGAGAGAATGGTTAGGTTAGTTGCACATCCTTTACAGGACGTTGCAGAACCAATTCCAGCAGCCCCTGGCTGTTTTGTGGTTTCTCTAGGCAAATTTACGTCCAGTAGTTTGTCATTGCTTTCTTTAGAGTCGACCCACTAATACCACTGTCGAAACCAACGCAAGGCGCATGGCCCGCAGTTGGGATCGAACCCGGCATCGCTGCATTATGAAGCGTTCACATCGACTTAGCCACAGAGCCGACTGAGAGAATAATAGAGAGATAAAAATCTGGATACACAATGAAAATAGACCATGAAGGAAACAAAAACACTCGAAGCCAATCACATTTATCTATAAAGGTGGGTGAAGTCTGCGGCAATGAACCTCCGGGGATCCGAATGCGGAAGATGGAGAAAAATTGTGAGCGTATTTGTTGCTCTACCTGTTACGTATATAACTTCTTTCTTCTTTTTGCCACTGTGTATTCTTCAAAGCATATCAGAGAGCGGTTGTGTGCAGCATTCTGTCTTTTTAATAGTTGCGTAGCTTGTATTAATGTCACATTAAGTTTATGTGCTGTCTCTTTTACTCCATCCACCCATCTGTTTCTTGGTTGGCCTCTTGCTTTGAAGTCTGCTGTTTTTATATAGTAAGCTCTAGCTGCTGGCTAATTTGTTTCATTCCCACCAGGTGTCCAAACCATTTGACTTTTTGGTGTTCTATGAAATCCTTTACCTGTACTGTGTCTACCATTGTTCTTAATTTTTCATTAGTGACTTTGTCTATTCTTATTTATCCCGCCTAATTTCTTCTACACGTTATCGTACACGTTGTAACTACGTTTATGTTTTTCTAGGACTCTCCATGTGTGGCGTTGACATCATATAGTTGTCCCCCACAAGGAAATCATACTAAGCAATAAACACCAGGTGACACAAAGTGCCACCATTCGGATGAGGATCACCAGGACAGGTCCCAAAAACTCAATTCAATCCACAGGGTGTTTTATATAAGCGCTCGCGGCAAGAGCCAGGGCGGGGTTTTACAAAAAGGACGAAATGTGTCCAATATTTTGACGCAGTGTTAACCCCCCCCCCCCCTCCCCATTTCTTCAAAATAAAATGCGTTCGTGCGTCTCCACAGATCACGATTCCTGGTTGCCAACGTTTCAGCCCATCCAGCATCGTCTCTCTTGGTCTGCTTCTACCCGCTTTTCCACTGATCTTTCCAGTTATCACAATGTTCTCCACTGTCTCTCTTCTCGTTATGTGGCAAAAGAACAGTGTTTGTCTCAGTCTTTTTGTTGTATATAGAGATCTATTTTCATTAGCCTCTTTTAATCAATCGTTGCTAGGTACTCTGGCCGTCCAAGGTATTCGTAACATTCGTCTCAGAAACCACATCTCTGTTGCTTCCAAATTCTCCTTAATTTCTTCACTGTCATTCCAAGATTCGCCGCCATAGACCAGGTTCTATGTAACATTTTAGCATCCCCTTTGGGATTATATACCTAAAATAAAATTGACAAACTTATAAAATTTGGGGGGAGAAAATAGAAATAAAAATAGATTACAATAAAGGGGAATCTCTTGAGATCTCTGCACACTGCGGGGCTTTACATTCTACTCAGTAGATTATTTTGCTTCTGTAGATTATTTTGCTTTACCTAAATCTACCACTCATCAAAGTCATTCTTTTTTTTCCGGTGGACGACACAATGGACTTGCATTCGATCCATCTACTCCGCTCTATTGCATGCAACGCTCTAGATTTCTGACATGGAGTTCAGCCCAGTGTTTTTGGTTTTCGTAAAAATGTTTTTTCGTAATGTTTAATTTGGAAATTCTGTTTTTATCACACCGTTTGTTTTCCATTCTAGTGCTACTTTTTACTTGCACCTCAAACCTGAATCTGAAGAATCTCAGCGCAGGCACGAACTCCGTAGCACCAGCGAGGATCCTGAAATACTTGGGTAGATTTTTTACTTTAAATTTTTACTCTCATAGCACTATTAGTATTAGGCTACTCTTTTCGATTTCCAACTGCCAACGGATTTTTTTTTTAAACATGTGCAACAATACACACGGGCGTCCAATCTGACTACCCAAAGACCAGGGGAAAATTACTAGAATTTCAAATGAAAGTCCACTAGGGCTTGAACTCGGAACCTCTAGTACTCGGGGAGGGCACCATACTTCGAGACCTCTCAGCGCTCCCCCCCCCCCTCTCTCCTTTTTTTAAAAAGCTCTAACCGTGAAACCAAAACCAGTACTCTACAAAGACTAACTACTGCTCCCCGGGTAAATTAACCCAGGGTATCTATGAGACGGTAGAACAATTAGTTATAATAAAAAAACAGACTATGTATTGATTGGTACTCATAGAAAGGACTAGACAAATAGCAACTGGCAGTACAGTTACGTAAACAGCGACCTTATAGCTTTGTATGTTGCAGGTGAGCACTGTTTCCATGGCAAACCAATATGGCGGTCTGCTGCTTGTAAACAGAAGACAAATAAATAAGAAGACAAATAAATGACCGAATATAAAATGGCTTTAGCCAAGCTTCCGCCGCTGTCCGGGTAATGTATTGTGAAGATAAATGGATAATTATTTCCTACAATATTTTTAGCTTCTCCTCTTTTGCTTTCTCCATTTTACGAAAATACGCCACAATATCTTAATATGGCCTACAAAAATAAAGTAAGAGGCACTCCTTCGCTTCGGTCCTTCGTTTTTGAACGGCGACCTCAGGGGGACGCAATCAAATCTAGTAATCTGGAGTTGTTTGTTTACGGCGACCATAAGCGAGACAATCACTAGTTTGTGTACTTTCACAGAATGATGTAATGTAATATTTATTATTAGGCTATCCTCCAAATAACGGTCCTAAATTATCAAGGCGGAAAAATATACCCAACAGGGCCTTAGTCACGTGTCAATTGCGCACTTCCAGGACTATAACGCCACCGCCGAATTGCTGACTTCCGCCACCGCCGAGCGTATCCCCCACGCCGCTCACGCAGCGTTTATTAGGGCTAAACTAGATGGCTAGGACTCACAAGCAAATAAAATGAAGGAAGCTGCAAGAGATGCAGTAGCTGCTGCTCGTGAGTCCCAACCATCTAGTTTAGCCCCAATCCACGCCACGTGAGCTGCGTGGGTGGGGGATACTCTTGTCGGTGGCGGAAGTCGCTGGAAGTGCGCCATTTAAGACGACGGAAGTGCGCAATTTACACGTGACTCAAGCCCTGTTATGGTATATTTTCCGCCTCGATAATTTAGGACCGTTATTTGGAGGATAGCCCAATATTATATTGTCTAAGATTAAGGTTGGAGATCGTCATAGGCCAGAGGTTAAAACCCCAGCTTAGAAAGATCAGTATTATAATATTACTGGCAGTGATTTGTGGGCCACTTGACTTGCTAGGCCTCTGTGGGCCACTTGACTTGCTAGGCCTCTGTGGGCCACTTGACTTGCTAGGCCTCTGTGGGCCACTTGACTTGCTAGGCCTCTGTGGGCCACTTGACTTGCTAGGCCTCTGTGGGCCACTTGGCTTGCTAGGCCCCTGTGGGCCACTTGGCTTGCTAGGCCTCTGTGGGCCACTTGAATTGCTAGGCCTCTGTGGGCCACTTGACTTGCTAGGCCTCTGTGGGCCACTTGGCTTGCTAGGCCTCTGTGAGCCACTTGGCTTGCTAGGCCTCTGTGGGCCACTTGGCTTGCTAGGCCCCTGTGGGCCACTTGGCTTGCTAGGCCTCTGTGGGCCACTTGGCTTGCTAGGCCCCTGTGGGCCACTTGGCTTGCTAGGCCTCTGTGGGCCACTTGGCTTGCTAGGCCTCTGTGGGCCACTTGGCTTGCTAGGCCCCTGTGGGCCACTTGGCTTGCTAGGCCTCTGTGGGCCACTTGGCTTGCTAGGCCTCTGTGGGCCACTTGGCTTGCTAGGCCCCTGTGGGCCACTTGGCTTGCTAGGCCTCTGTGGGCCACTTGGCTTGCTAGGCCCCTGTGGGCCACTTGGCTTGCTAGGCCCCTGTGGGCCACTTGGCTTGCTAGGCCTCTGTGGGCCACTTGGCTTGCTAGGCCTCTGTGGGCGACTTGACTTGCTAGGCCCCTGTGGGCTCCATTTGACCCATGGTCCGCTAGATGAACAGCCCTGGTATACAACTTCCTGAGGGGCAAAATGTGAAACTTGTGCGGAAAACAAACATTCTTTAAAGTGCCTAATTGAACCTAAGATGTAAGAACATACAGCGCTAGTTAGTTGTGAACCCTTTACATAAATAATAATTAATTCTGTCCGTACTCCATAGTTGTGGATTCCAAGCTGTATGATAGACATGCTAACTGTTTATTAGGATTCCTAGTTGATTGCGTTCTTAGTAAGATTGTCTCCATAGTGTGGCGCACACGCCATCTAGATGTGACAGGTTCGATTCCCGGCACGGTAATTATATCTTTCGATTTTTATGTTGTCTTTTTTGTCCTTCTACCTTTCTACTTTTTCCTATCAGTGCCGAACAATGCATTGTCTCTATGTTAATTATATATATATAGTGAATCCTTTACAGGATGTTGCAGAACCAACCCCCAGCATTTCTTGTGGCTGTTGTGGTTTTTCTAGGCAGATTTATGTCCAGTAGTACACCACCTAGTCGACAGCATACACGTCAGTAATATCCAGCTACGCATGATGCATTCTTCGTCTTCTTCTTGTTCACCAGCTGTAAACTCTGGCGGAAAGTTCTGATTGTTCATCCACTTCTGGACTGCAGTCCTGTTCCAGAATCTGAGTGTTGCGTGTGCATCTTTTTTTACAGATCTGACTCATTTGCATGCAGACTGCTGGTTCCTCGCCTCTCAGGGAGATGCACTCAGACCTTGAATGAAGCATGATGCATTGTTTAGGAAAAAAAAGAGTGAAGACATGGTGCTGGTACTTCATATCATTGTGTAGCGTCAGAAAAAAAAGCCCTGGTACCAATTTGTGTGTGTGTGTGTGGGTGTTTTGTCAAACTAAGGGCTGAACTGGTAGGAAAAATGTTTGTTGCCACAAAAACCGCTGTCTCTTCAGATAAACACAATAACCATGATTCCACTGCAGCTTCAGTTTATGTCAACATTCTTAGTTTGGTTTTTAAAAAAAAGTTCACATTCCCATTTTTTTCTTTGGTGAAGTGGGAAAGTGGCTCCAGTGTCTTCCCCTGCTGTCCAGCGACTTGAGCGACTAAATGGACCCTCATACAAACTTAATGAGAGACTGTACCCGCTACCACCACCAAGTGTTTTAAAGGTATTTAATTAATGGTATTAATTTCCAGCATATATATATGAAAGTGCATTATAAACAGTTTGTAAATTTGTACTTGGAAGCTGGGGAGATGTGGTTTTATTGACGAGTGACGAGATTACTCTGGACAGATAAAACGAGTAATGAGGGGGGAAAAAAACTGACTCATGAAGAGAACTGATTGCTCACATCAGAGAGAGAGAGAGAGACAGCCTACAATCTTTGGTCAAGGGATGAGAAGGGGAAAACTGGAGTATATCATAACAGTGGGAAAGTTGAAGGGGAGAAGAGGCAGAGGGAGGCAGAGAGAAAAAATGCTGGACAATTTGACATCATGGCATGGAGGGTCATCTGCATCAAAGTTGACTGAAAGTGCATGAGACAGAAGCTTGCAGGTAGACATCACTACCAGTGCCACACAGAATAGACTTTAAGAAGATTATTTCCGGTAGTCACACACATGTCAGATATTCCGCTGGCCAGACAGATTTGTGATTTCTCTCAGAAATGCTCCATTTAACCAATTTTGTGTACTTTTGTTTGTATTTGCAGTAATGCATATATTCATGTATTGTGCTGATGAAGGCTCTCAAGCCATTGTCATTTGTGTTTGATGATTGGGAAGGTCACGGGTAGTGAGCATACTTTGGATCTTTTTTCCAGGCAATACCGGTGTGGTGGGTTAACGAACAGTCAGACAGATTGGCTGGATCTGCATCACTGAGTGATGAATTGATACATGAAAAGGCAGATGTGGTCAAGGCCCTTTGGAAACAAACAACAGAATCAGTAGGGAAAGAAGATTATTATGACCTGGAGAGAATGAGGCACCTGGGTGTAACCAGAAGGTTTGACCCGCACACAACAGAGGAAAGGCAAGATGGACATATAACCAGATTATGACAGGTACCATCAGTATTGTAACTCTGTGCTGGCTGCTGAAGATGAGGACGGAGCATGCATGGGAATGCCCCGAGTGCTGTGATGTCACTTCTTGACTCAGCTCAACTCAGATTGTGTTTGTGATAACGTGAATCTCAGAGATTCTGCTTGTTATTTGGTCCCATGTTTTCTCAGCGAGACATTCTGCAAGGAGACATCTTGAAGCAAGAACATCAGTTCTCTTGTCTTTCAGCTTTACATAGCACACATGTGTGTGCCCCCCCCCCCCCCACACACATGCACACGCACAGCACACACACACATATAAATAAAAAAACATAGACACCCACAAACAGATAGAAATGCAACACATACACACCCACCCACACTCACTTACTCAGTCATTCCCATGCTCATACGGTTTTTATTTCAAGCCTTATGTATACTGTTAAAAAAAAAAAGAAACGTATAGTTAATGAAAGGAACAAACATACTCACAATTTTGACATTCTGCATCTTTGTAATACAGTAAGTGAAATCACTCAAATTCAACTTTTTTTTTCCATCTGGGTCACAATAGTTTTTAAGCGTAGGCCTACCCCATTAGTACAGTGTGTGGCCTCCTCTTGCGTGGATCAGTGACATGCATCTCCTGGGCATCAGATGTCTGATGTGGGCCTGTGGGATGGCTGCCCACTCTTCCTGGAGTGCCTGGAACAGATCACAACCATTGGCTGGAGCAACGTTTTGCAGACAAACACGTCTTTGCAGCTCATCCCACAGGTGCTCAGTCGGACTCATGCCTGCAGACAGGAATGGCCAGGGAAGGGATTGAATGTTATTGGCAGCCAGGAACTGCATGGTCAGCCGTGCAGAAGGGGGTCTGGCGTTGTCCTGTTGAAAAAGATATCTGTTGGCATCCCAAAATGGAAGGACATGTGGTTGAAGAATTTTATGGGTGTATCGTTGCGCATTCAAGCTTCTTTCAGTGTGCACCAATTGACTCCTTCCATTGTAACTGATCATTTCCCATACCATTACACCTCTGTCACCATGCAGCAGAGCTTTATCAACACAATTTTGGGCTAAACCTTCATTTTGTCTACGGTAGACCCTACGCTGTCTATAATGACCTTGCAACAAAAAGAAAGATTTGTCACTAAACCAGACACATCTCCACTGATTGTCACTTGCCCAGGGATGATGTTGGTTGGCCCAAAGAAGTCGATTTTGGCGGTGGCGACGCATAAGGACAGGTCCTCGGTGTGGTCGTCGAGCCCAAAAGTCCAACATCATGCAGTTTGTTCTGAACAGTTTAATCAGACACATGACGTCCTGGAGGCAATGCCTGTGCAGTTGAGGAAGCTGTTGTAAACCTAACTCTGAGGTGACGAAGCCGAAAAGAGCGATTCTCCGCTGCTGTTGTCACTCTGGGTCGTCCACTGCGATGTCAATCGTCAACTGAACAAGTGGCTTGGAACCAATGCAAATGTCAGCTGATGCACATTTAGAAGCCTGGCAACTTTGACTTTCTCCTGCCTGCAATCGGCCAAAAACAGCATTCCTTAATTTTATCGGTAGAGGCGCCATTTGTGACAGCTTGGAAATGAACTGATCATTTTTGTGTAGCCTTATCCTTTTATAGGGTTTTAATTGCATAGGGAGTGAATAGTGTTCACTGCAAATTGTGCGCACATCGTGAGCTATTCTCACAAATATGGTCTTAAACACATTTGACCACTGCGTTGTAACGATTACAAAAACCCACACAATTCACGCCCAAATGTCCACCTGACACTGTAAACAACATTTGAGTCTGCTTTTCACATACCCGAGTACTGTATTTTATTTACAAACTAATACAAATACGCGATCGGATAACTATGTGTTTCTTTTTTTGAACAGTATAGACAAAAATTTACACTCATTTACTCACTTGCTGACTTACTTGAACGGTTTTTATTTCCGGCGTTATTTAGACAGACTCACATTTGTTTACTCACTCACTCACATACTCATACGGTTTTTTTGTTTCCAGCCTTATGTAGACACAAACACACACTCATTTACTCACTCACTCACATACTCGTACGGTTTTTGTTTCCAGCCTTGTGTAGACACAAACTCACAAATTTTTACTCACTCACTCACATACTCATACAGTTTTTACATCCAGCCTTATGTAGACACAAACTTGCACTCATTTACTCATACAGTTTTTACATCCAGCCTTATGTAGACACAAACTTGCACTCATTTACTCATACAGTTTTCACATCCAGCCTTATGTAGACACAAACTTGCACTCATTTACTCATACAGTTTTTACATCCAGCCTTATGTAGACACAAACTTGCACTCATTTACTCATACAGTTTTCACATCCAGCCTTATGTAGACACAAACTTGCACTCATTTACTCATACAGTTTTTACATCCAGCCTTATGTAGACACAAACTTGCACTCATTTACTCACTCACATTCTGGTACGGTTTTTATTTCTAGCCTTATGTAGACACAAAGTCCGGAGAGCTGGATATGTGGCCAGCCTATGCCAGCAGCCGGGCACTGTCCTGCACCATATCCATGCACTCCAAGCCCAGAAGTCTGGTGATGAGTGACGATGACATACGGAGGTCGCAGCTGATCCCAAAACCACGATTTCTGGAGCAGTTAGAAAATTTTCTAAAGAAGGAGCTTAAAGCTCTAGGTGTAGCTGATGTACAGCCAAATGAACTGAGACTGCAGGTACAGTTTTATCTTTCTTCTTTTCTTTCCTCAGCTTTTTCGTCATGTGACACTACATAGTAACCATATCAGACTGGATCGAGCTGTGAGCCAAGAACAGTAGGGAAAACAAATCAGCTTCAGTGAGGATTCAAACCCCTGACTTTCGGGCCATCAGGCGAGAATCTAGCCACCATGCTGCCAGGCTCCCTTAGAAGCATCTGGACACTCAGTAAAACTTTAGGGGTCTCTGTGGCGAAGTGGTAGCCATTCTGCGGAGAGAGGCTGAGCCATTTGGGATCAAACCCGGTGCAATGAAGTCGATCCTCTCGACTTTAACCTTCAGTGAAACCTCACTGACATGAACTTGCTTAAGACTGTCAAAATGAACAAAATGTTGGCCCCATCATGGATGTATTATTATTATTATTATTATTATATTATTATTATATTATTATTATTTTATTATTAGTTCATTGTACGCTTGATACTTCTGAAGGTTCAGCAGCACAGTTTGGAGGAGCAGATGGGATCACCACAGTCTGGAAATGATGAGGGGTTCTGGCAGATGCTTGAGGCTCAGAGCAAAAGCAAGACGGACGTTTAACCAGAATGCTACTGTCACCATTAGTATAGGAACTCTGTAATAGCTGCTGAGGATGGGGATGGAGCGCTTATGGGAGTGCACTGAATGCTGTGATGTCAGTTCTTGAATCAGCTCGACTCATCACTAAGGGTTCAAAATGGACAAATGTGGTGTCAGTGGATATAAAGCGTCAGCAAGTGATCATTAGAGGAGCTCACATGGATATACAGTCTGGAACATGTAGGAGTGTGGGGAAATGAAAGAGCAGATTTTCTGGCTACAAAAGGGATAGCTGCAGGAACATTCAAACTGGATTAAGCAGACATCCTGAAGACCATATATGACATAATGTGTGAACGAGTAATCGTGTGTGGATCTGGCAAGGAGTTATGAAAGACAGGAAGAGAACAACCAGTTTATGCTCAGTGTGCCTCCAACTTTCTAGACTTTCTCCAGTTTTCTGCTGTTTTTTTGTGTGGTTTTTGTTGTTGTTCCAAGTGTTTATACTTGCAAGTCGAATAGGTTGTAAGTCGAGGAAAAGGTGTACATGTTTTTCTTTTTTCAAGAGAATTGTGTTATCATATGTAAACATTTTTTTTTTTTAAAAGGCATATCGAGAAGTGTTTGAATACCTCATCGATGATTTTAAAACTTACAAGCCCTTGCTGGCAGCTATAAAAAATGAATATGAAATGATGCTGGCACATCAGCGACAACAGATACGACAGCTGGAACCACTGAAGGTCAGTTCTTCTTCTTCTTCTTCTTTTTTGTGTTTGGTTTCGTATGCTCAGATCAGACCATCAGGTGGGCTGCCTCTATTAACTTGCATGTCAGTAACAGGTCCTTCACGGTTCCCTATAGCTTGCTCTGCACACTTTGTTTGCTTTTGAGGCCAGGTGTCTTTTCGAAGTTGAAGGTAGATTGGGCAGGTCTGCAAAATGTGCTTAGGTATTTGAGGTCTTGTTTGAGAGGCACACTTGTGCGGACTGTACACAGGTTGGTTCAATTTGTCTTTGAAGAAAAAAAAATTTAAAAAAACATGTGTTCAGAATAAATAAGTCAGCAGAAATATAGGTAAATGCCAGGAAGAAATGAATCTGTAATATATGTAAGGGCCATCATACCAGATTGTAGATGATGTGTAAATATAACAGAACTGGGATTATTTAGTGTGTATAAATGACACAAACTAAAGTACATGTATGTGTAAATGGTATAAATCATTTAATAAATATGTGCAGATATCATGAACTAGATTGTATATGGTATAAGCTGATGTCCTGAACTAGATTGTATATGATATGTGGAGATGTCATGAACTAGATTGTATATGATATGTGGAGATGTCATGAACTAGATTGTATATGGTATAAGCTGATGTCCTGAACTAGATTGTATCTGATATGTGCTGAGGCCATGAACAAGATTATGTATGATATTTGAAAATGTCATGAAGTATATTGTATATGATATGTGCAAATGTCATGAACTAGATTGCATATGATATGTGCAAATGTCATGAACTAGATTGTATATGATATTTGCAAATGTCATGAACTAGATTGTGCATGATATGTACAAATGTCTTGAAGTAAATTTATATGATATGTTTAAATGTTATTGACTAGATTATGTATGATGTGTGCACATATCATGAACTAGATTGTATATGATATGTGCTGATGTCATGCACTGGATTGCAAATGATATGTGCAAATGTCCTGAACTAGACTCTATATGATATGTGCAAGTATCATCAGATGTCATGAACTAAATGTGAATAGAGTGTACACTCAAGGAAGAGACAGAGCATCACAAATCCATGTCCGCCAACCTTCACCCTGCAATCAGTCAGCTTATTGATTGTATTTCTGGTACTGAGTTGTATACTAGTCACACTAGTAAAGTTGTTAAACTCTTTTAGTCCCAAGCAGTGCCTGTTGTGGTAAATAATCTACCCCTTGATTTCCCTCCACAGTGTAATGCACTCTCTTTATTAAATTTTTGATCAGAAAACTCTAAAGACATATTTCTTTTTCTCCTTCTGCATTCTGAGCCCTTGAGGTTCATTGCTGCAGATATCACCTGCCTCCATTTGTCTCTCTCTTTGGCCTTCTCTTTCCAATTGGTGACACCAAGTGTTTGCAGGTCTGTCTGGATGTTATCTCTCCATCGTTTAAAGAAATATGGCTTTCCTTAATGGTCACTACCACTGTGCATACTGCCGCATTGATGATTTTTTATCATTCTTTTCTTTTCACTTTGGAAGCTCTTATGAAACCTTCTGGTACCGAAAGAGTTAATGCACATACCCTCCAAGGCAGAGGGCCAGTATTCTTTTTTGTCTTTTCTCCTTTGTCTGCTTGTTCACTTTCTGTAAACTCACAGAAATTTCTGCTTTGGTCTTGTTCCAGAACATTGATTTTGCATGCACATCCGATTGACAGGTCTAACTCATATGTTTGACAAGCTAGATATTGTGAGGGCCCTTTGGGAATGAGTTAACAGTGAGGAGGCGCAGAAAGATCATTATGGTCTGAGGAGAATGGTGCTGCGAGGAGTTACCAGGGGATCTGACTGAGCCATATTGGTGAAAACCCGGTGCAATGAAGACAATTCTCTCGACTTTAACCTTTAACCTTCAGTAAAACCTCACTGACATGAAGTTGCTTCAGAATGTCACAATAAACAAAATGTTGGCCCCATCATGGATGTATTATTATTATTATTATTATTGTTATTATTATATAATTATTATTAGTTCCTTGTTTGCTTGATACTGCTGAGGGTTCAGTAGTACAGTTCGGAGGAGCAGATGGATCACCACAGTCTGGTGAGAGTGATGGAGCGGGGAGTGACGAGGGCTTCTGGCAGATGGATCACCATAGTCTGGTGAGATTGATGCAGCGGGGAGTGACGAGGGCTTCTGGCAGAGGATCGAGGCTCAGAGCAAAAGCAAGATGGAGATTTAATCAGAATGCTACTGGCACCATCAGTATCGGAACTCTGTAATGGCTCAACACTCAGGGGAAGAATGAGACAGATATACAATCAGACTGTTACTGGTCCCATTGGAATTGGAACTCTTCGCTTGCTGCTGAATAAGGGGAGACGGAGCACTTATGAGAGTGTCCAGAGTGCTGTGATGTCAATTCTCAATTCAACATTCAACTTATATGTTTGCAGACTGTCTGTTCATCACTTTTTAGCCAGATGCATTCAGACTTGAAAGTAAACATGCCTGTTGATTTTTACAGTGTGTTTGTTATGGACGTAGAATGTCTATTTATTTTTCCCAGACAATCACCGGAAGTGGCATATTTTTTTTTTCAGTCAGTACATCTTTGTTCAGCCTATTTTGCTGTATCTTTCCAGGTACATAACTACCGAGCAGTGTGTTATCCAACACATTGCGCCTCGTAAGTTAAATTCATAATGTGAAAACACAGTTTTGATGTCAGTGAATGAATCAGTCAATCAAGAATTGACGTTACTGCACCCGGGACATTCTCACATTTATTCCATCACATTCTTCAGAAGCCAGAGAAGAGCCGACTTGCCAGTAGTACCAGTTGTGACCTAATGCAAATTCCAACTGTTTCCCCCAACAGTGTTGAATACCTTCTAGAACCTCTACTCACCTGTGTTTTCCCTAACAGTGTTGAATATCTTCTAGAACCTCTACTCACCTGTGTTTTCCCCAACAGTGTTGAATACCTTCTAGAACCTCTACTCACCTGTGTTTCCCCCAACAGTGTTGAATACCTTTTAGAACCTCTACTCACCCGTGTTTTTTTCCCTAACAGTGTTGAATACCTTCTAGAACCTCTACTCACTTGTGTTTTCCCTAACAGTGTTGAATACCTTCTAGAACCTCTACTCACCTGTGTTTCCCCCAACAGTGTTGAATACCTTCTAGAACCTCTACTCACCTGTGTTTTCCCTAACAGTGTTGAATACCTTCTAGAACATCTACTCACCTGTGTTTCCCCCAACAGTGTTGAATACCTTCTAGAACCTCTACTCACCTGTGTTTCCCTAACAGTGTTGAATACCTTCTAGAACCTCTACTCACCTGTGTTTCCCCCAACAGTGTTGAATACCTTCTAGAACCTCTACTCACCTGTGTTTTCCCTAACAGTGTTGAATACCTTCTAGAACCTCTACTCACCTGTGTTTTCCCTAACAGTGTTGAATACCTTCTAGAACATCTACTCACCTGTGTTTCCCCCAACAGTGTTGAATACCTTCTAGAACCTCTACTCACCTGTGTTTCCCTAACAGTGTTGAATACCTTCTAGAACCTCTACTCACCTGTGTTCCCCCCAACAGTGTTGAATACCTTCTAGAACCTCTACTCACCTGTGTTTCCCCTAACAGTGTTGAATACCTTCTAGAACCTCTACTCACCTGTGTTTCCCCTAACAGTGTTGAATACCTTCTAGAACCTCTACTCACCTGTGTTTCCCCTAACAGTGTTGAATACCTTCTAGAACCTCTACTCACCTGTGTTTCCCCTAACAGTGTTGAATACCTTCTAGAACCTCTACTCACCTGTGTTTCCCCTAACAGTGTTGAATACCTTCTAGAACTTCTACTCACCTGTGTTTTTAAAAAGTGATGTCTATAGTGAAACGACAACTATCATTTGCCTTTCAAAGACTGAAAACTGATTAATTATAGAGTGAGACAGATAGAACTATAAAAATTAGATTTCTAAGAGCATGCATCTTCCCCATTGCAACATACGCCTGTGAGACCTGGACACTTACTAAACATGTTGAACTGAGCATAAAAGCCTTCAAATACAACTGTTATAGACGGGTTCTAAGAATATAATGGGTAAAGAAAAGAACAGATTCATCTATACTTCAAGAACTGAATACTGAAGAAAGTTGGCTATTAAAGATGATAAAACACAGAAAACTGAAATATTTTGGTCACTTGAAATGTCCTGAAAGTTTGGAGAGAACAGTAATGGAGGGGTATATGCCTGGAAAGAGAGGAAGAGGAAGGCCAAAGAAAAGATGGGTACAGGATGTGGCGGATGATCACCAGATGGGTGTATCGGCCGCAGGTCATCTTGCTTGTGATCGAGAAGTTTTCCGGATTGTTGTTATGGTAGCAGTGTACTGCAAAGGACAGGCTACTGACTGATGTCTATTGTACACTTAATTATTGAGGCTTGGCTCTGTTTAACTCTTAACAACTCTGATTTTTACCTTAGTAGAGAAGGTAAAAGATAAAGGTAAAGCTGGGAGACATGAAACAGGTTATAAACCATAAGCGTGCTGACAGCTGATAAGAAATTGTCTGCCTGTGTCGCCGTCGGCACATAACTCCGTAGATACAGTTCCTCAATTTATCCCAGAGTGTTATCTCTGGTACCCATATCTTAGAGGCTGGGTGAACACCGGAACCGTCCAGTTTCAAACAACCGCCATACTTTGCAGCGAGTCGCAGCTATATTTGAAAGTAAGTCTCCTATCTACTGCACTAACGGGGCCCCCAGTAAACAAGGATATATTGTATAGAATAATCTTCCTCTAGCTGATGATGTCTGTTCATTTGTGATCTTGTCAACAGCAAATGGTGGTCACCGTTTCAGAGCAGTGTGAGCAGAAAATCCTGGCTGTAAGGAATGAAGAACTGCAGGGTAAGTCATCATCATCATCATCATCATCATTATCATTGGCCAGTTGATGCTGCAGAATCAGAAGTTCAACAAATGATTCATGACAATTCCTGCCCAAGTGATGTGATTCTCTATACAGATGGCTCTGTGTTGAGAGGCAGATAAAGTGCATGGGTGTTCATAGAAAAAGCCAATGGACATTACTTAAGCCTTGCATATGATATCACAAGGTCTAGCTTGAGAATGGAGGTGGAGGCAGTAACTGCTGCCTTCCGCTGGCTTGAGAATCAGGTACATACATGCCATGATTGTAACTGACTCACAGAGCATGCTGAGAAAGGTGAAAACATGCCTTCTTGATGCAGAGTGGCAAGCATCACTTCAGAGGTCACGGAAACTTAGCATCCCTTGGACTGTCTTTCTTTTGAAGAGGCCTAATGCAAGACCAGTTGGCACTTGGTGGGTGGTCTTGTCAACATCACATGCTTTTATTCTTTCGAAGGCTTCCTAGGCACTGTGCTGTTTATTAAGCCAATATTCCTTAATGTTTGGATCTTTTAGGTGTCACAGAGCCGTAATCCTAACATCTTGTTCTGCTTGTTTATTTACTGTGTAAGGAGGTTCCCATGGTGTAATGGTCATGCCATTTGCCTCGTGCTCTGAATGTTATTGGTTCATTTCACATTTCACAGCTGCATCGCTCAGATGATGAGTAGAATTTTCACGGAGATGCCTGATATTGTCAGAGTGTTGTTGTTCGTCCATCATGGGTGATGAAGACCACTTTTTATTCAAAGTAGCAATGATAAATGATTATGAGCACGAAGGTGGCTGATTATTTCAAAATGAGCCCAGAAAGTTCTTGAGCAGTGCAGACAACAGATAGAAGCCGCAGTAAGTGTGGGATTAGCAGTACATTTCTTTCGAGTCTGCCTCCGTTTCTCTGCCTGTGCAACCTCCACGTGCCTGGCAGGCTGATGCACCATTCCTGAGGGATGTACGCCATCCAGAACGATCTTGCACAGAAGCCTTCTACGTCGCTGTGTTGATGTCAAAGGAATTGAGAGCTGTTTTGAGAGTGTCTTTATAGTGCATTTTCTGTCCTCCCTGGGACCTTTTCCCTTGTTGGAGCTCCCCATAAAATACTCTCTTTGGGAGGTCATAGTCTGTCATGCGAGCTAAGTCACTAGCCCAATGCAGCTGATAATTCTTAAGCATCGTGATTGTCAAAGTATCAAACAATCATAACCCAGTTTTTAAGTAGGGCATTTGATTTTACCTCATACAAATACAAACCCATTATCTTTCAGGACTAGAACCTGGATCCCCTGGTGTATGAGACTGGGGTTTAACCTCCTAAACATTTCCTGTTGGTTCCATGCTATATGCAATACACTTTCTGTTTCCTAATTAATTCATGCTATATGTAGTACTGTAACAGCCAGTGTACTGTTTTTGTTATTTTCAGAAATGGCAGAACTGAAGAAAGAAAACAGAAATCTTTATGCTCAGATTTCCAGCTTGAGGAACCAGCATGAAGATCTCAGGGAACAAGTTGAAAGGTTAAAGGTAAGGTTATAGTTGTTTATAATGATCTCAGGAAACAAGGTGAAAGGTTAAAGGTAAGGTTATGGTTGTTTATAATGATCTCAGGGAACAAGTTGAAAGGTTAAAGGTAAGGTTATGGTTGTTTATAATGATCTCAGGGAACAAGTTGAAAGGTTAAAGGTAAAGTTATGGTTGTTTATAATGATCTCAGGGAACAGGTTGAAAGGTTAACGGTAAGGTTATGGTTGTTTATAATGATCTCAGGAAACAAGTTGAAAGGTTAATGGTAAGGTTATGGTTGTTTTTAATGATCTCAGGGAACAGGTTGAAAGGTTAACGGTAAGGTTATGGTTGTTTATAATGATCTCAGGGAACAGGTTGAAAGGTTAATGGTAAGGTTATGGTTGTTTATAATGATCTCAGGGAACAGGTTGAATGGTTACCGGTAAGGTTATGGTTGTTTATAATGATCTCAGGGAACAAGTTGATAAGTTAAAGGTAAGGTAATAGTTGTTTATAATGATCTTGGGGAACAGAGTGAAAAGTTAAAGGTGAGGTTAATGTTGTTTATAGTGCTGCCGGGGAACAAAGTAAAACGTTAAAGGTAAGCCTAATTGCTTTATGAATAGTTGGCTCTCGAAACCAACACAAGGCTGTCTGGGACTAAAACACCTGCAGCTAGGATTGAACCCAGCACCTCTGCATTACAAAACCTGTTGACAATACCGGAGCCACAGAGGCTGACACTAACATTACAGCTGTTAGGAAACATTCTATTTATTTGACTTGGTAAGAAGAATGAAGTACCATTATAGGCCATCAGCAAATCAGGCATGTGGTGGTAAACCCATCTTTTGACAGACCAGTGAGTACTTAATGGGTGATGATGATGTCTGAGGGGCTAAGTTTTCTCAAGGTATGGTGTCGGCCCTGAGTGCTGGAGGTCCTGGATTCAAGCCCCGCTGAAGGCTGGAATTTTTCATGTGGACTTATAGTAATTTCCCCTGGTCTCTGGGTAGTAAGATTGGACGCCCATGTGAATTTTTGGACATGTAAAAAAAATCCCTCAGCAGTTGGAAATCGAAAAGAGTAGCCGGCTCTACTGTCAAATTTGGCCGGTAAGCTGGACTGCGTGGGCCGGCTTAGTGGGGCTTAGTGGGAGTTATGTCCCTTTGCGTCCCCTCGCCAAACTCAAAACAAGTCGCGGAAAAAGTCACGATTAAATGACATACTTACCTATCATCATCGGGGTGCATGTAGGGCTGCGTAGGGTTGCGTCTAGGGTTACCTATCATCATACGGTTGCGCGTAGGGCTGAGTAGGGTGTCTATTATCATCATCATACGGTTGCGTGTAGGGCTGCGTAGGGTGTCTATCATCATCATCATGCGGTTGCGTGTAGGGTTGCGTCGGGATTGGGTTAGTGGTAGGGTTAGGGATTTGGTTTAGGGGTAGGGTTAGGGGTAGGGTTAGGGTAAGGGTTAGGGTTAGGGGTTAGGGGTAGGGTTAGGGTTAGATGTGAAAATTTTCACGTACGAGGTCGAAATACTGGCCGACAATCTGATGCTTGTGGGAGTGGCGCCACTGGAAGTGTCCCAAATATGACGGCAATAGCGCGCGGCTGGTGCCCAATCGGTGGCGACTTGTCTGTGTCAGTAGCATCCACCATCCGTCAACTGTTTGCGCGTGCATGCGACTGTGCGCGATTGTAGGGAACTACGGCGTCACAATTGTCACATCTAATGCTACACCTAACCCTAATCACGCAAGAGATAAACACCTTGTGACACAAAGTGCCACCATGCTGATGAGGATCAACCGTGGAGAGGTCCCAGAAACGCCATTCAGCCGTTAAGCCATATTTATGGCCCGTCTATATTCAGAACACCCGGCAAAAGCCAGGGTAGAGCTCCAAATAACGAAACTTTGCATCTCTCATAGGAACGACTAAAAACACAGTGTCGGTAAAAAGAATGCATTTATGTTCGTATTTTAGTTTTAGTTCTGGTGCTTACAAAGTTAGTCGGCTCTGTGGCTAAGTCGATGCGAACGCTTCATAATGCTGGGATGCTGTGCACCTTGCGTTGGTTTCGACAGTGGTATCAAGAAAGCCGACCCTCCAGAAAGCAATGGCAAACTACTGGACGTAAATTGGCCTAGAAAAACCACACAATAGCCAGGTGCTCTTGGGGTTGGTTCTGCAACGTCCTGTAAAGGATACGCAACTAACCTAAATATATGTCATATGGTATTGAAAACAATGTGTGCTAATGCATGCCTCACAGCTTATTGGCAACCTGCCCTCTCACCAGCATGCTTTCTGATACAGTTGGTCAATCAGACATCCATTAGTTCTTCATTTTCTCAATGCAGATTAAGCTGCAAGAAGAGTACCACAAGTACAGAGATGAATGTGATGCCCGCAAGCTCCTGGTGGCCGACATCAACGACCTGCGTTACCAGCAGGAAGACTACTTGGCTTCTAGAGCGGAAGCCGAACAAAATCAGGAAACAGAGGAGGATCCCCTTGTGCTGAAACTTGCACTGATGTAAGTGACCAGTGACTGGCTTGTAGCATTGTTGATGGAAACGTTTCTGCACTCTGAGAACACCTGTATGTGTTTAGTCTCTCTTTGTAGATTCTGCAGCCATCATCATTATCATATAGCAGGTCCTTCGCAGAATGTCACACTCGTCAGTGTCTGCCTGAAAGGAGCTCGATCTCTTGCCAGCTTTTCTCCCTCATGCATTTTAAGATCAAAGGTGTCACTTTTATCTTGTGCCTATCTTCGTGATGAACGGCCCCTGCCCCTCCTTCCTGGTACAGTGCCTCGTGATAATTTTTTCTAATCTTTTGTGGCACTTGATATATCCAAAATATTTCAGCTTCCGAGACAAGATTCTGTACACAATTTTACGTAGTCATTAATAAATTGTTTTAAAATGTATAATTCTACATTGTAAACTTTTTTTGTTTATTAGTTTTTTCATGTTTGTTGTTGTTGTTTTTTTTTTTTTTTTTTTTTTTAAATGAAAAAAGATAAAACAATGTAATAATCAATAATCACAATATAATGAAGCAGGAGTATATCCCCACAGGGGTTTTCAAAAACACATGCTGTGACCTTGTGACCTTAATCACTGAGCATACTCTGACATCAGCTTGGCTTTAGAAAAGCTATTTAGCTCAAAGAAAACCCTTCTAAATGCTGCAGCTAGATATGTATTCATTTCCTGACCTCCTGAACATTTGCACAGGTGCAAAAGCAGCCAATAGCATGGCCAATGCATCTCATAAACAGGTCATTGTAGACAAGTCAGAAATGTGACATATGTGGGGAGTTAGACCAGATCAGAAATATTAGTTTTTCAGCTTCTCTGGATGTCACCTCACCTGTAAGCCCTGATTGATTCAGGTAAATTCCTAACTGCTTGTTCTCTTATGAACATCTGTTTTGTTATTTGTAATCTTTAGAAAGACACGAGAGGCAGAGACAGCAGCTACCCAACGGTTGAATGAGATGATTGCTAACTATGGAGATGTTGTTCCCAGGAGAGATTATGAGATGCTGGAAACCAAGTTAAAGGTGAACTAGATAATTGGGTTTAGCACAGGACTGATTGAATTAATTCATTGGGATGTTAGAAACAAAGTCTGAAGTAATCTACTTAAGTGGCTTTAAGATATGATTGATTGAACACATTCATCACCTGAATGTTGGAAACCAAGTTTAAGGTAAACCAGATAAATGGCTTTAAAACATGATTGACTTAATTAATTAATCACTGGATTTGTTCATCATCAAGTGACTTGGTGATTGGCTTGAACAATCAGTTGAATGGGTTTTGAAGTTTTGAACAACAGATCAACATCATGATACACGGGTGTAATCCATAAGTGCTCCATTCTTCTTCTAATTCAAGTCTGAGTCCGAAGAAGCTCCACACAGTGCACAGGCTCTGTAGCACCGACGAGGATCCTGAAATACTTTGAGTAGATTTGAAACTCCAAATTTTGCCCGTTCAGTGCCGCTAGGCTACTCTTTTCAACTTCCAGCTGCCAAGGGATTTTTGTATGTGCGCAACAATCTGGTAATCTTGGTTTTGGCTTCATAGCAAACTGGTCACCTCATAGTTGCTCCGCTCCTGTGCCAATGAAAAAGACACAGAATGTTTGTCACAGTCGCTTGTGGAAAGATTGACAGACTCCTGTCTCAGCATATGCACTAGCATACACACGCATTAAAAGCAAACGGTAGCCATCTGAAGTGCTAACACAAACAGTCTGACATTAGAAATGCAGTTCCTCATAGATGGTAGCAGAAGTTACCAACAGATCAGCAGTTGCAGGTGATCAATTTTAATCACATAATGGCACCACCAATATTGCGACATCAGGCATCGCACTATTTACTGAATCTACAATTCACAACACCACGTTCGTCACAGTTGAAAAACATTCCAAATGAAATCCACAGCTCACAGTGTCACGCCATGCACACAACTCAGAAGCTGGGCGACAAAACTATATCCTTTCAGTCTACAAATGGAGCTAAAATGCAACAGCCACCATCTGGCAGAAGCAAAAAATTTGCTACGGCTCAAAACAGTGGCCATGCCTAGCATCCATTTTGACTGGAAGTCACAGTGCACCCGAGCGTTTGATCTCACTACCCAGAGACCAGAGGGAATTACTAGAAGTTCAAGTCCACAGGAAAAACTCCAGCACTTACCAGGGATTGAACCCGAAACCTCTAGCACTCATGGCGGACACCATTTCTCGAGACCATGCAACCCCCTAATCAGTTGAATGAAATAGATGATTGCTAACTATGTAGATGTTGTTCTCAGGAGGGATTATGAGATGTTGGAAACAGAGCTTAAGGTAAACTGGATAAATGGCAGTTATAACAGAGATCCCTAGGGATCATCACCAGAACTATAGGGTTTGTGCTTTGTGGCAGGTGGCTAGCTCCCTGCAGAGAGAGGTCGAGCTATATAGGATGAAACCCAGTGCATTAAAGTTGATCCTGTCAGTTTACCTTTAAAATGAAATTATCAGTGGTTTTGATATTTGATGTTTGACTGAATTTTTGTACACAATTATTAGTATCTACCACATAAGGTGTTATTTAATAGCTACCCACAATTATTAGTATCTTCCACATGAGGTGATATTAAATTGCTACCCAAAATTATTAGTATCCACCACATGAGGTGTTATTTTATAGCTACCCACAATTATTAGTATCTTCCACATGAGGTGATATTAAATAGCCACACACAGTTATCGGTGTCTTCCACATGAGGTGTTATTGAATAGCTACCCACAGTTATTAGTGTTTTTGGTAAGTTAAGCTTTGACTAAATTGCTGCACAAAATTATCAGTGGTTTTACTACTTGAGATTTAACAGAATACAGAATTGTCAGTAATTTTTTTTCTAGGTGAATTTTTACTGAATAGTTAGTTTGTTGGTTGGTTGCTGGTTAGTTAGTCAGTCAGTCAGTCTGTCTATCTGACTCACTGACTGACTAACTAACTAACTAATTAACTAAATAACTAACTACTAACTATCTGACTAACTAAAAAACTAGCTAGTGAACTGACTGACTGACAAACTATCTGACTAAATAACTAACTACTAACTATCTGACCAGCTATCTATTTATCCGACTGGCTAACTAACTTGCAAACTAGATAACTTACTAACCAACCATATATCTCACTAACTATACATCTGACTAATGAACTAACTGACTGACTAACTAACTACCTGACTAACTAACTAAAAAAACTTACTAGCTAGCTAACTAGCTTACTAAATGACTAACTATCAACCTGACTAACTATCTAGCTAACTAACCAACTATCTGACTGACTAACTAACTACCTGACTAACTAAGTACCTGACTGACTAACTAACTACCTAACTAACTAACTGGCCGACTAACTAACTAAGTGTCTGACTAAATAACTAACTAGTTAACTATGAATGTAACAAAAATTCATAGCTGTTATTTGTATTTATGCTAGGAGCTGGAACAAAAACTGGAAGAATCACACAATGATTTCAGGAAACTTCAAGCAGAGCACAAGTGAGAGTTCCTCTGTGTTTGTATATTTGATACACACTCGTGTATTATTACCTCAGTTTCTTTGTGGTTGATACAAGCTCATATATTATTACCTCTGTGTTTCTGTGGTTAATACAAGCTCATGTATTATTACCCCAGTTTCTTTGTAGTTGATACAAGCTCATGTATTATTACCTCAGTGTTTGTGTGGTTGATACATGCTCGTGTATTATTACCTCAGTGTTTGTGTGGTTGATACACACATATTATTACCTCAGTGTTTGTGTGGTTGATACACACATATTATTACCTCAGTGTTTGTGTGGTTGATATACACTCATGTATTATTACCTCAGTTTGTGTTGTTGATACACAATCATGTATTATTACATTGTTTAATCTGCATTCTTTAAGTAGTCAGTGATTTCACTGTCTGTAGTTAATTTTTTCTATTGACATCAATGCCATCTACATAACCAGGCATTCTTGTGGTGTCTGCTGTAGTAGTCTTTTTTTCATCTCTCTAAAAGTCAAAAGGAAAGCAGGGACAGGACACACACACATGCACACACGCATGCATGCATGCACGCACGCATGCATGCATGCACGCACACATGCACACACGCACGAAATGCATACACACACACACACATGTATTAGTATCACAGTGTCCTTGAAATTAACACGCACACACACACATACACACTGTTTCTCTCTCAATCCTTTCTTCTCCCCCTCTCTTTCCTATTCTGCTCTACACCCCCCACCCCCCATGTTCATGTAATTAACAAAGACACACTTATTCTGACCCCAGTGCTGTGTTGGACATCCAGAAGCAGATCGTACAGAAGAGAGATGAGTTCTATATCGAACTGGAAACTCTCAAAAGAAGCTCTACTCCCAGGTAAAATGTCATCATCTACTTGTCAATTGTTCCCACAGAATAAACAAGGTTGCCATTCTTACAGGTAACTGAAGTACTTGTTCACTTCATTCTCTATGAGAAGTAAGATGTCTGCGAGAACCAAGTGATGACTATGAATCTGCAGCCTTGACCAGACTACAAGAACAACAAAAGAGGTGTGGCTAGACAAAAGAGGTGTGGCCAGACAAAAGAGGTGTGGTCAGACAAAAGAGGTGTGGCCAGACAAAAGAGGTGTGGCTAGACAAAAGAGGTGTGGCCAGACAAAAGAGGTGTGGCTAGACAAAAGAGGTGTGGCCAGACAAAAGAGGTGTGGCCAGACAAAAGAGGTGTGACCAGACAAAAGAGGTGTGGTCACACAAAAGAGGTGTGGTCAGACAAAAGAGGTGTGGTCAGACAAAAGAGGTGTGGCTAGACAAAAGAGGTGTGGCTAGACAAAAGAGGTGTGGCCAGACAAAAGAGGTGTGGCCAGACAAAAGAGGTGTGGCCAGACAAAAGAGGTGTGGCCAGACAAAAGAGGTGTGGTCAGACAAAAGAGGTGTGGCTAGACGAAAGAGGTGTGGTTAGACAAAAGAGGTGTGGCTAGACAAAAGCACTATGCAGAAAGCCAGAGAAGTATAAGAAACCAACACAGAACTGGTATTGACAGCCGCTAGACACTGAGGGGGGGATCTGAACACTTATGGGCTGAATGACTTGATGTGGATATTCTGTCGACTTACTAACTAACTAGCCCTTGTCACACCAGTGGCAGATAGGGTCTTCTGCAACGAGCTTTGTTCTAAATATATCGGAGTTATCTTTCCTTGAGAGTAAAAAAGGACAGAAATCATGCTGCATTGGTATCACAAGGTCTGAACAAAACTGGCCAGGTTTTGTGCTGTAGAGAGGTGGAACTTTATTCCTAGCCTTAATTGGTTTCAGAAACACTTTAAGAAGCAGCAATTACAGGCTATGAATCCTTGTCAGTTGGCGTTGCCATCACCTTCTGCTGTCATTTTCTTCGTGTTTACCAGCTGTAAACTCTGGCAGAAAAATCTGGTTGTTTGTCAACTTCTGGACTGCAGTCCTGTTCCAGAACCTGAGTGTTGCATGTGCATCCGATTTAGAAATCTGATTCATTTGTATGCAGACTGTTGGTTCCTTGCCTGTCAGGCAGATGCACTCTGACTTCCAAGGAAACTCCCTATTACGACATGCTTGTTGGGGAGGCAATGGTTCTATTCATGCCCATCCCCCCCCCCCCCCCCCCCCCGCACAATGGGGTCCTGAAAACCACAATGGGTCCCAGAACCCACACGAGGAGCCTTTGGCTGGGGTTCCCATGTTTTCTCACAGCTAGAGTGACCATACATCTTGTTTTCACTGGGACAGTCTAAGTATTTATTTATTTTTCTTTGGGGTTGTGTCCCGGCCATCCCGTCAGAACTCCGGAAAGAGACAAATTATCCCATTTTATAAACATCTAAAAATAAAACTTGAGAAGAGAACATTCACTTGTAGTATATCTGTAGATTTGATTAGATTTCACAGGTGCAGGATGTGAATTTTTATTGTATCATGTTTTTCAGTGCAGTTAAAGAGCATATTGTTTTGTTTATTTCTTGACAGCAGTGGTTCACATTTTTAATACCATTGTCAAGCAAGTAATTAACTCTTTAAGTCCCAGATGGTTCAGCATCACAGGCCCAAGGGATAGTCAAAAAAGATGTAAAATTGGCACATCATGTGTTCATTGGGTTTCTAGGCAGTAATCTATGAACGTATGATGTGTTCCTTGGGACTCAGAGAGTTAACTCTTTGACCCCGGTGACCTAGAAAAATTAGGATGTGGGTTAAACTTAAAATGTCCCGTTTTTAGCTGAGTATATTATGATCACCCTACCTGAAACACTATCGGGTGGAAAGACGGGAAGCTGTCTACATTAACAAATAATAAGGCATATGGTGCTGTCTCCATTGTTCAGTATAATCATCAGCACTCTATGGGTGTTTTAGTCAGCACTGACAACTTTACTTCCCAGGACATTTCCTGGTACTCCTTTTAGGCTGGATCGACCTTGAAGCATATCTGGGTTCCAGGGTTCCATTTTGGGGCTGAAAGAAAAAGACACAGTGCCCCTAGAAATCATCTTATACACGTCGACTAATCAGGGTGTTTCATTAAAGTCGGAGTACATTTGCCTCAGTGGCAAAGTACCAACAGTCTGCATATAAATATGTCAGATCTGTAAAATGGATGTGCATGCAAAATTCAAGTTCTAGAACATGACCAAAATCTGGAAGTGGATGAACAACCAGACATTTGCAGCAAAAATGTAAAGAGATCTGCGTGGTGAACCACTAGTGTCAACAGTTGTAAGACAGAGAAGGTGGCACTAGATTGCACTGAAATGGGAAATAGAGAGATTGAAGACAAACCCTTAGGTGAACTTTATTGAGCGAAGCCAAAAGTCCTGGATGGGATTCCATCCATGATATCGAACTGATTGTACAGGATAGAAAGAATGGAGTGGAGGAATAGACTGCGAGCCTTATGTGACATATAAGCGCACAGCAGGATAAAGGATGGATGAATGAATATGTTTGCAAGCTATATAGAGCCAGTTTTAACTTTTATCTGTGGACCTTGGAACAATTAATAAACCAGACAACAAATTTCTTGAGTTCTTAGAGATTTGTAGTTTTATAGAAGAATCCTTAGAATTCCTTGGACAGCAACAATAAAAAAGTAACTCGGATGTTTTGAAAGAGGCTCAGAGATAACTTATCACAAAGTGAAAGAGAGAGAGAGAGTCATAATTGTTGAGTCAAGAATTGACATCACAGCATTCAGGGCATCTTCAGCAGCCAGCACATATTTCCAATACTGATGGTATCGGTCACAATCTGGTTATTTGTCCATCTTGCTTTTCCTCTGAGTGTAGTAAGCTGGCTTGACCCTCTGGTTATACCTAGATGCCTGATTCTCTCCAGGCCATAATAATCTTAAACCTCCACTGATTCCGTTGCTTGTTCCCAAAGGGCCTTGACCAAATCAGCCTTGTCATGTATCAATTCACCACCCAGTGGTGCAGATACAGCCAATATGTGTGCCTGTTTATTACCTACCACGCCGGCATAGCCTGGAGAAAAGATCCAAGGTATGCTCACTACCCGTGACCTTTCAAGTGTAGCTTGCCACTCTGCTTGAAGCATCCTTTCTTATCATGCTTTCAGAGTCTGTTGCAATTACAACATGTGTGTGCATCTTGTTCTCTAGTCACAGGAGAGCTGCAGTTACTGAATCTACCTCCATTCTCATTCTAGATGTGGTGTCGTATGCCTGGCTGTCTTGCACTGAAGATTTTCCATTGGCTTTCACTACGAACCCACCCCCAGGCACTACTCTTTCCTCTCAACACTGAATTATCTGTATAGATAATCAAATCACCTGGGCTTGAATTGTCATGAATCAACTGTTGGACTTCCACCTCTGTAGCACCCACTGGCTACTAGTCATAATTGTTAGATCATGTTTTGAGAAGATTAAAACCTGCAACATGTTGTGACCAAGGGAAAGATCTGTGGGAAAAGAGACAGAGGAAGACAACACCAGAAGATTCTTAACAGCCTTTTGCTATAGTATAGAGGGGTGTCTGCACATGAACTGATGCTTGCTGCTGAAGATCGCAGATTGTTGAGAGGCATGATTGCCTAAGCTAGTCGGCAAGGCACTTGGTGATGATGATGATGATATGTTCGTTGTTTCCTTTCAGACCAGCTTGGGACAAATGTGCTGACTTTGTGCAGGGAGGTATTGTCCGATGGAAAGAGCTGTCCGAAGGGAAAAGAAGTAATGAGCTAGTGGACGTTTTGCTCAGTGAAATTCAATCGGGTGGATTTGTGGATACAGTAGGTGCGGATTACTTTGATCCTCAGGTAATTATTTTATTACCAGTTTTAAGGATACATTAGGGGAGGGGGAGGTTGCAGAACTCATTGTTATTATTATCTTCTCATCATCATCATCATCATTATTTGCCTTGCAGCTGGCATAGGTGTTCATACATCTCCACATATCTCTGTCTTTGGTGTTTTGGATCAGTTACACTGATGATATTCCTCTATGCCACTGTCTTGTCACCCATCGTCGTTTCTCTTGGTCTGCCTCTGCCTCTTCCACCAGTGGTCTTTCCAATGGCAGAACAAAGGGTTTTAATACAAGTCCCATAGCCCTGTCCAGAAAAAAGCAATGACCTGGGCCAATGTTCTAAGTGCACTCAAAGAGGCAGGATGACTAGATGATTCATGGGGCGACAGTGAATTGGCAACCTTGACAAGTCTACAGGAACTATGTCATCTGTCACTAGCCGTGAACATTATAAAGGTGCTGAGTGATTCTTTGAGCATGATCCAGTGGAGGCAGGCTGGGCTGGTTAAGCAGACTATGCTTTGAGTCATTGCAAAACTCTCTTGTGTGTGCATTTACTTTCATATTCGTTCCAGGGCATGCAGGCATTGTTGGTAATGAAAGAGCTGATAGATTGGCATGTGCTGCATTAACTGAAGATGGCCGGCCAATGGATCACGCAGATATTGTCATTACCCTTAGAGAGATAGGGCATTCCGAGGATTTTGGAAGCAACATGTCCACATCACTGCTAAGAATACAAGAATTGGGGGTAAAGATCGGCACCGCCAAGCATGAGAAGCACACCGAATGCACACAAAGTCTTGTTAGCCAACATAGGACTGGAACTATTAACCGTGCGATGCTGATGAATATGTTTAGATTCTGAGCATCTATGGATGTGTCCGGAGTGCTGTGAAGATAATCTAACTTATGACTCACATAGAACCAGTGACATTTCCTTACACTTTGTGAGAATAGATCACTGCAGCAATGGCTGCATCATTATGGCACCGGATCACAACTTGATTTGACCAGATTTAGCCCTCCCAGGCCAACAGGGTTCAATTAAAATTATACAATGGTGTGAAGGATTGGCTCATTTACAACAACAGTTTCAGTTTTCTTCAACTGGAGATGAGAATGGAGGGTATGGGGAATATTGCAAGTGCTGTGATTTTTAGTTCTCAACTCAATTCTGTCAGCTGTCTTTTTGTGTGTGTTTAAGTTAAAAGTAAATTTTTCGGTTATACAAACGTTAGTCTCCCCAAACAGAGCAGGTCAGGTTCCATTGATAAGTTTGTTGGGCTGGTCTACCTTCCTGCAGGTTATGGGTGCTGCTCTGTTGTTTGCTTTCTGGCTTGTCTTGCATTTACGTTTTTATTTTGAGAAAGAGAATGCCTGTGACATAGGTTTCATCACTCTCAAAAGGGGTTTTGTGTTAGACCCAGTTTGTCGATGTTTTGGAGTGTTGGGGTGCTGAAATATACAACATGTGATATCGACGGCAATGCAGGAAAAACCTGCAATCTTCTGGTAAGGTAGCGTGGCTCAGGGTAGACCAATCAGAAGTGAGCTAGGCTGAAGGTCGACCAATCAAAAGTGAGCTAGCATGTAACACTGTAAATGGGGAGAGTAACATTTGTATAACCAATTCGTTATGTAAATTAACAAGCTTTTATCAAGCATTTTTGTCTTGTTACGTTGTTTTAACAACAGGGAACAGGTCCTGAGGTGGCCGAATATCTGCGATGTGACCAGCCTGTACGCAACAGAAGGTTGAGCAAGCGGGACACTGTGTTGCTGATCAGGGACATCTGGAGGACCAAGTCAGCCAAAGATGCTGAGGTGAGATCCCACCCACACACCCACCCACCCACTGGACAGTAGATTATCTCACTGCTGCTGGGTGCCCCAGTATGTCAGGTGTCATCTCCAGAAAGAAGGTTGACTGCAGTGGATCTCCAACACGCTCTGTCTCTTGTCTTGTTTGTACACTCTCTCAGTACACTCTCTTGATGTGATCCTCCCACTTGTATCAATATCTACCTCTTACTCTCTTGCTTTTGACGTTTCCCTCCAGTATGGTTTTTTACGATACCTTGTACTAGATTCATCAAGAAACAGCAGATCAAGTTGTTCGGCCATCTCATTAAAATGCAGCCATCACAGTCACTACATCTCAGATCAGCTACAAGAGCAAGAGGACTGCCATGAAAATTATGGATTGACAACATTAAAGACACTCTACGCCTTCATGACATGACAATAACCAGTATCAGCCAGCATGCACTGGATTGGAAATCATTCCTCCCCACGGTGCTGAACAGCGAAAGTGGTTTATGATGATGATGATGATGATGGTTTTTAAAAGAGAGTTATGACTTTTAATGTGGCTGAAATATTTAATTGTCTCTTTTCATTTTTTCTTTCAGTAACTTTCTTTTCATTTGCATTTTTTCCAGAACCCTCTGTGTTTGATTGTTTTTTTTTTTTCTGCTTCTTCTTCAGCATTCCGAGCCCTTGAGGTTCATTGCTGCAGATATCACCGGCCTCCACTCATCTCTCTGGTTGGCCTGCTCTTTCCAGATGGTGACACCAAGAAGTTGACAATTACAGACACAAAATTAAATAAACTTTTAAACATGACTTTTCAGAGGACTGATGGAAGCAGACAGAACATGGGAGAGTTTCTAGCTGAGTACCTGAAGTCGAGGTTTCCCCTAGAGCAGATAGTTCTAGAGTGGGGTTACAATCTCCATGACGCCTGCCAGAGGTATGCCAATGATGAGATCATTGGACTGTTCTGGAGTGTTCTGAATGGGGAGGTAAGCCAGATTGTTTGCTCCACTCTGTTTGGTTCTCATACTGTAATAACTTTGTGGTTGGTCAGTCTTATTCTGCCTTCTATCCCCCAAATGGAGCGTAGGCCTTCAGCCAACTCATGCAAAGTTGTTCTGTTCTTTGTTATCACATGCTGCTCTTCCCATGTTCTTCCCTTCTTTTTTAACTTCACTCTTTAGCTCCCTTCAAAATTTTTTTTTTTTTTTGGTGCTCTTCCTTTATTTCTGTGCCCCTGTGGGTTCCAGTGCAAAGATGTTCTAGTTATATTGTTCTCAGGTTTTCTCAGCGTGTGTTCTATCCAAGGCCATTGTCTTTTCTTCATCTCTTGGTCCAGTGAAACTTATTTAGTTCTCTCCCAAAGCTCTACATTAGTGATTCTGTCATACCTTTTAATTTCCTGTGCAGGCAGTTGTTAATGAAATTGTGTAGTATTTTATGTTGACCTACACTGACCTCTACAAATGGCCTGTATGACCTTTTATAGTCAGTACTTAGATCTTTTAGTACCAGAGACAGCCATCATTATTTGGTCATGCTATGAGAATAAAGAAACTGGAACATGTTTTGACCACTGGAAACATCTGTGGAAAGAGAGACACAGGGAAACACTGCGAGAAAATTCTTGACAGCCTTTTGTCATGCTATGGAGTGATTATTGTACCTCTTGATGTTGTCCTCCCACTTGTATTGTTGCCCACCTCTTGCTGTCTTGCCTTCAACCTTTTCCTCCAGTATGGTTTTTTAAAAGTGTGTTAAGTCTTTTAATGTGGTCAAAGTATTTCAATTGTCCCCTTTTTAAAATTTCTTTTAGTAATTCTATTTTCGCCTTTGTGTCACCGGGGCCCTCACGGGAAGCAAAGAATAGTGACACTGCACCCTACCAGGCATGTCGTAAGAGGCGACTAAGGATAGGGTTAAGCTTGGGGTTGGCTTCCTCATTCTGTAAAAACAATAGCCACAAAAACCAACCAACCATGGATAAGTCAAAAAGAGAAGCAAGTACAACCCAGCCAGCCAAGATGAGTGTAGGCTCTTCAAATAGAAGAAGTATGACACGGTGTGGAGAAAGCTGAAAGTAGTCAGGATTGTTGACATACCTCCTCTCATCTAGGAAAACCTCCAGAATTGGCACCTGGAATGTTAGAATACACAAGGCAACATGGTAATCACCAGACCATAATTCAACCAATCAAATAGATCACATATGTATAAACAAAAAGTTAGAACTCTCTATGATATAGGGAGAACAATGGAAGTAGTAAGGAAAATGAAATATTATAGAATTAGTAGTTTAGGGTTATGTGAAAATAGATAGACTGGGGCGGTGAAAAGTATTCTAAGTTCAGGGGAAACTATTTTGTTTTCAGGACACACAGAGGAAAATTCACCCCACAGAGAAGGAGTGGCCCTGATGCAATTTCATTTAAAACAGTGAAACAGAAGGTGAACATGTCAGTAATCCAGTGTTATGCACCAACAAATGATGAAGATGCATCTGTTAAGGAAGAATTTTACGTGTAGCTTCAAAATATTATAAATAATGAAAGAAATATAATATAAAAAATGTTGATGGGTAACCTAAATGCTAAGATAAGATCAGATAACACAGGTTATGGAGAAATTATGGGAAGACATGGTCTAGAAGTAATGAATAAAAATGGAGAATTATTCACAAATTTGTGTGCAGAAACCAGTATGTTATTTGTGGAAGTATTTTTCCCTATAAAAGAATACACAAGGCAACATGGGAATCACCAGACCATAATACAATCAATCAAATAGATCACATATGTATAAACAAAAAGTTTAGACTATCCCTTTACGATGTTAGGGCTTTCAGATGTGCCAATGTATTTACTGACCATTTTCTAGTGGTAAGTAAAATCAAGGTGAAACTTAAAAGATATATAACATTTTATAATCATAGAAACCAGTATAAAATAGGTTATCTCAAGGATAAAGAAGTTGAGGAACAGTTTTCAGTAACAGTCTCTAATAATTAGCTGAAGATGTCAGCACTGAAGTCTGCTGGGATCAGATCAAAGGAATCTGGAATGAATCTTGTGTAGAAGTTCCTGGCAAGAAAGAACAGAAACATAAAGCGTGGATAACATCAGAAACCATTAAATTGATTTAAGAAAGAAAAAGTAAAAAAGGCAGACTTAAACAGTAGCAAAACTAGAACTGCTAAAGCTAGAGCTCAGATTAAATACACAGAAGCCAACAAGGAAGTTAGGAGGCGTATAAGGGCAGATAAAGTAAAATATTTAAATGATCTAGCACAAGAAGCGGAGACAGCAGCAGCAAAAGAAAACCTCAAAAAACTTTACAGTGACACAAGAAATTAGTAGGTAAATATAGTCAGCCAACTAGATCAATAAAAAATAGCCAAGGAAAGGTACTTACTAACACTAAAGATCAAATGGACAGATGGGCTGAATATTTTCAAATGCTTCTAAATAGACCAGGCCCAGAGGTTCCTCCTTTCTGGATATCAACTGTGAGATACCATCCAAAGAGGAAATTAGAAAAGCTAAAAATCTTCTAAAGAAAGGAAAGGCGGCAGGTCCAGATGGTATCCAAGCAGAAGCCATTAGGGCCAACATAAACACATCAGCAGAATTGCTACATAGATTATTTAGTAAAGTCTGGGAGACCGAAGAAATACCAGCAGACTGGAGAGAAGGATATCTTGTGAAACTGCCCACAAAAAAAGGTGATCTACAGGAGTGTGAAAACTATAGAGGAATTAGGTTGCTGTCAGTTCCTGGAAAAATATTAAGTCAAATTATTTTGAAAAGATTCAAAGATGCTATTGATAAAAAGCTAAGAGATGAACAGGCAGGTTTTCATCCAAATAGATCCTGTACTGACCAGATAGCCACATTACTTATAATAATAGAGCAAAGCATTGAACTGAACTCACCACTTTACATTCGATTCATTGACTATGAAAAACCATTTGACAGCATTGATATGGAATCTCTCTGGAAATTGATAGGGCACTGTGGAATCCCACTGAAAATTATCAACTTAGTAAAGGCAACATATAAAGACATGAAATGTTGAGTTCTTCTTGAGGGAAAGCTAACAGATGCATTTGAAATAAAAACAGATGTGCGACAGGGATGTCTTTTGTCGCTTCTCTTATTTTTACTAGCTATAGACTGGATTATGAAGACAGTAACTGATAACACCAAGAATGAAATTCAATGGACCCCTACAAAACAGCTTGATGATCTGGACTTCGCTAATGATATTTCTCTTCTTTTCCATTCACGGAATCAGATGCAAGACAAATTAAATATACTTGATATGAGCAGCTAGGTCTGAAAATCCATAAAGGAAAGACAAAGATAATGAGAATAAATCAGGCAAATAGTAATGTGGTTTCACTTAATGGCACCCCACTCCAAGACGTGGAGTCGTACGCCTATTTGGGCAGTAATATAGATAAAGATGGAGGAACTGATAATGACATTAAATTAAAATTACAAAAGGCAAGATGAGCTTTCATATCACTAGGGAATTTGTGGAGGTCAAAAGAAATTAAAAGAAATACTAAACTTAAAATTGTTAATTCTGATGTCAAATCACTACTTTTTTTATGTGGCTGAAACACGAACAACTAAGGCAACTACTAATAAACTGCAGACATTCAGTAACTGGTGCCTGCGCAGAATAGAGGGAATTAAATGGTATGATTGAATAACTAATGTAGAGCTTTGGGAGAGAACTAAACAGGCTCCAGTGGACCAAGAGGTGAGGAAAAGACGCTGGCATTGGATAGGACACACACAGAGAAAACAGGAGAACACATTACTAGAATGTCTTTGCATTGCAACCCACAGGGACATAGGAATAAAGGAAGGCCAAAATCACATGGAGAAGAGAGCTGCAGAATGAAGTTAGAAAGAGATGGGGAGGACATGAGGAGAGCTCCATATAATAGTGAAGGATAGAACGACTTGGCATGAGTTGGTTGAGGGCCTATGCTCCATTGAGGGATAGAAAGGCAGAAGAAGAAGAAGAAGAATTACATTTTCATTTTTAACTTTTCCAGAATCTCTATATTGGACTGTTTAGGTTTCCATGAAATGAGACCTATTCTTCTGTATACCCACATCTCCAGAGACTCAGTTCCATTTTCTACTTTGCTTGTTCATATCCAAGTTTCTGCACCATACAGCAAGTTTGGGTATACATAACATTTGACAATTCTTATTTGTAGTGTGTTGTTTATCTCTCTAGCTGTCAGTAATTTGTGCATCTTAGTGAAGAAGTTATAGCCAGTTAGCTTGGGACTGAAAGTTTTGAAATTTGGCACTAATTATGAAATGGAGTTTTATAAAGTAACCTATGGTGCCATTTTAATGGGTTGAAATGAATTCTGTCCGTATTCCATAGTCGTGGATTTCAAGCTGTACGATAGACATGGCCAATGAGACACCTTTTTTGGGGGTGCCGAGTTGACCATGTATCTTAGTGCACTTGTATTCATGGCGAGGCGCAGACGCCGTCTGGAGGTGACAGGTTCAATTCCCAGCACTGTAACTATAGCTTTCGATTTTTATGTTGTCTAGTGTGTACTTCTATCTTTCTACTTCTTTCTATGAGTGCCGTTCACAATACTTTCTGTTACTTTATTAATTCATAAATGGGGTGAGGGGGTTGTCAGTCTTATGTCATCCGGGAGCTGCGTTAGCATAGTCGATAGTAGGCTCGCTTTCAAATCCAGCTGCGACTCACTGCAGCCACGGTCGGCGTTCGAAATCGGGCGGTTCCCGGGGTTCACCCAGCCTCTAGGAAATGGGTACCATAGTGACACTCTGGGGTAAATGGAGGAACATCGCTGTAGCTACAGAGTTACGTGTGAATGGCGACACAGGTAGACAGTTTCTTATCAGCTATCCGTACTGGTGGCAGAGCACTTATGGTTTACAACCGTGTGCAATGACGATGGTTCACCTCTCCTGATTTTACCTTTTTACCTTTTACTAATTATCTTCAACAGGCAGATGAAGAAATCTTCCACTCTCAGCTCATGACAATTCATAGACTGCTGACGAGCATGACAAAGCTTGATGCCCAGAAGGGCAACGAGGGGATTCTGAGTTTTGAAGACTTCCGCAAATGTCTGGTGGAGTTTTTCCATTTGTCAGACCAAGAGAATGAGGCCACAACTGTGACTATCATGATGAAAGCTGTGCAGGATGAGTTAGAAATTACTGACGAGCAACCCGTTGATTATAAAGTCTTATTTACAGAGGTAAGTTTTTCTGTTACAAGTTCTCTGGTACAAACTTCAACTGCCCCACTTTCACTAGGAGAAATACAGTCTAGAATACAATCTGGAAATATAGTATACTATGACTTACAACTATACTGTAACCTACAACTATACTGTGACCTACCACTATACTGTGACCTACAACAAACTGTCCCCTACAACTATACTGTGACCTACAACTATACTATGACCTACAACTATACTGTGACATACAACTATACTGTGACCTACATCTATACTGTGACCTACAACTATATTGTAACCTACAACTATACTGTGACCTACAACTATACTATGACCTACAACTATATTGTAACCTACAACTATACTATGACCTACAACTATATTGTAACCTACAACTATACTGTGACCTACAACTATACTGTGACCTACAACTATACTGTGACCTACAACTATACTGTGACCTACAACTATACTTTGACCTATAACTATACTGTGACCTACAACTATACTGTGACCTACAACTATACTGTGACCTACAACTATACTGTAACCTACAACTGTACAGTGACCTATAACTATACTGTGACCTACAACTATACTGTGACCTACAACTATACTGTGACCTACAACTATACTGTGACCTACAACTATACTGTGACCTAAAACTATACTATGACCTATAACTATACTGTGACCTACAACTATACCATGACCTACAACTATACTGAGACCTACAATTATACTATGACCTACAACTATACTATGACCTACAACTATACTATGACCTACAACTATACTGTGACCTACAACTATACTGTGACCTACAACTATACTGTAACCTACAACTGTACAGTGACCTATAACTATACTGTGACCTACAACTATACTGTGACCTACAACTATACTGTGACCTACAACTATACAATGACCTACAACTATACTGTGACCTACAACTATACTGTGACCTACAACATCTGCTAAATACTGAAACTGAAACGCCAATATCATAATAGATGGTTTTGAGGTTTGAGGTTTGAACAACGGATCAACATCAGGGCACAAGGGTAGTAACCTTTAAGTGCTCCGTTCTACTTCTAACTCAAGCCAGAGTCTGAAGTAGCTTAGCGTATTGCAAGGGCTCTGTAGCACCGGTGAGAATCATGAACTATTTTGGGTAGATTTTTAACTACAAATTTTGCCCAGGTAGTTAGGCTACTTTCTTTTTAGCAGGAGAGCAGGGAAAATTACCACTTGAAAAAAATCAGTCTTCACCGGGGCCTGAACCTGGGAAGCTTAGCATTCAGGTGGACACCATACCTCGAAACCACGCAGCCCCCCCTATCATAATAGATACAACACTGATAAGACCAGCAATCCTTTTTCCAGTTTGATCCTTGCAGATTTGCAATCTTCAGGATTAACCTTGTGTTAAAACAGGTACAAGTCAGGGAATCCCTGTTTAACATACAAATATGGGAATTCCTGTTCAACATACAAATCTGGGAATCCCTGTTCAATGTACAAATCTGGGAATCCCTGTTCAGCGCACAAATCTGGGAATCCCTGTTCAGCACACAAATCTGGGAATCACTGTTCAGTGCACAATTCTGGGAATCACTGTTCAGCGCACAAATCTGGAAATCCCTGTTCAGCGCACAATTCTGGGAATCACTGTTCAGCGCACAATTCTGGGAATCCCTGTTCACCGCACAATTCTGGGAATCCCTGTTCACCGCACAATTCTGGGAATACCTGTTCAGCGAACAAATCCGGGCATCCCTACTGAACGTGGCTTTTCTTGTTCTGTTCAGTTTTTTACATTCATACATGATCAGCATATTTGAATTGTGTTGAATATTTATGTAGGATGATGAGGGTAAAACTGGACCATTCTTGGATGAAGTGAAGAAGTTTCTCAAGACCCAGAAAGAGACCTACATCAATGATATCAAGGAGAACTTTTCAGATTCCAGGTAAGAATCTTCTTTTGCATGAAACAGTTTTGTTTCCAAAAAGTATTTATTTTCTTTATACTTCTGTTAATAACCAGTCTTCTCTTCTTCTTCTTTTGTTGCCTCATTGAAACCAAGTTGTAGCCCAGTGTCGGGGTTTCTATATTTGTCTCGCTCTTCTTTTTTGTTGTCTCACTGATACCAAGTTGTAGCCCAGTGTCGGGGTTTCTGTATTTGTCTCGCTCTTCTTTTGTTGTCTCACTGATACCAAGTTGTAGCCCAGTGTCGTTGCTTTCTGTATTTGTCCTGCGCTTCTTTAGTCATCTCACTGATATCAAGTTGTAGCCCAGTGTCGTGGTTTTGTCATCTCACTGATACCAGGTTATAGCCCAGTGTCGTGGTTTTGTCATCTCACTGATACCAGGTTGTAGCCCAGTGTCCTGTTCTTTAAAATGTTGCCAGTCCAATGTTTGTAAGAATCTGTCTAAGTGTATTTGATATTTTTTGGGTCAGTAACACCACTGATGGCTTGTTAGATCCTGTCCACTATTTCTTTGCCTTCTAAGCCACAGTGACCCTGGTTTCCACTGCAGTACAGATTGTTCTACTGAAGAAACTAGGTGAATCAGCTGTTGCATCAAGTCTACAAACTGTTTCATGATGAAATGGAGTTTTACAAGAAGGGGGAGGGGGGGGGGGGGGGGGGGGAGGGGGTTTGCCAGTCTTATGTCATCAGATTCAAGTAGCGGAGAATGAAGAGAGAAGCAGCAATTAAATTCATTGTTGACAGCAGTATTCTTCAACCTTGTTTATACCAGTGGAACGAAGGATTTGGGCTTTCGAATGCAAATGTTACAGACACATTTTACAAATTCGTTATTTGGAACATAAAACTAACAAATATGTCAGAGACATAATATACAAATTTGTGGGACATCAGAAGCCTCTCTTGTCAGGGGTGAAACTTCACAAGCTAGCTTGGTTTGGGCACGCGGTGAGACATGATTCGATTGCAAAGATTGTACTTAAGGAACATTGGAAGGCAGTCAAAGAGAAACCTGAGATGACAACATCAAGAAGTGGACAGGACTAAGTTATCACACACTTATTCATCAAGTGGGAGACAGAGAAAGATTGCAGATGTTGTGTGCTAATGCTTCCATCGATACAGCTCCATGACCCTAGCGGGTCAAGGGTTATGTTATGTTATGTTATGTGTTATGTTATGTTATGTTATGTTATGTTATGTTATTTGTTATGTTATGTTATGTTAAGTTATTCCAGTGGACAGGCCAAGCAGGGAAATTTGTTTTGCTGACCACTCAACAGCTAAACTCAATGTAAATAGCAGTTTATTTGTTAAATCTTATATCTGAAAGCTATGTCATAGTTGCGTGATAAGTACTGACTAATATATAAAAGAGCACATGCTAATCATCCCATCATGCATAGGACCTGATTCTGACCAGTGAGAAAATGGCCAGGTTGATTCCAAATCCATTCAAGAAACTCAAAGAAAAGTGGTTCAGTTTCTTTCAATTAAAGGATGTTGACCAGTGGACGTTCGTGGAGGAATGTAGGCAGAATATAAACAGCGTGTCGAAGGCAGTAGTGACAGATTGGGTATGACTGATTTGGAAAGGACAACAGTTCACAACATTACTTCCATGGCTTGGCCAAATACATATTGTTGCAAAAGAAAAATCCATAGCCAGAATTAATGCAGCAGTCCAGATGAACCGTTTTTGAAGCATATGTTTACTAGTGAAAACATGTGACGTGTAATTTTGATCAATCGGAAGGTTAGTGATACAAACAGTATCAGAAGGTATGTTTACAGTAGGTACCAAGGATGTTACATTGGATGTTACTATGGATGTAACCGGGGATGTTACCATAGATGTTACCAAGGATGTTACCAAGTGATGTTACCATGGATGTTACCAAGGATGTTACATTGGATGTTACCGTGGATGTTACCATAGATGTTACCAAGGATGTTACCAAGTGATGTTACCATGGATGTTACAGTGGATGTTACCATGGATGTTACCATAGATGTTACCAAGGATGTTACCAAGTGATGTTACCATGGATGTTACCAAGGATGTTACCAAGGATGTCACCATGGATGTCACCAAGGATGTTACCATGGGTGTTACCAAGGATATTACCAAGGATGTTACCATGGATGTTACCAAGGATGTTACCAAGGATGTTACCAAGGATGTTACCAAGGATGTTACCATGGATGTTACCAAGGATGTTACCATGGATGTTACCATGGCTGTTATCAAGGCTGTTACCAAGGGTGTTACCATGGATGTTATCAAGGCTCTTCCCATGGATGTTACCAAGGATGTTACCATGGATGTTACCAAGGAAGTTACCATAGATGTTACCATGGATGTTACCAAGGATGTTACCAAGGATGGTACCATGGATGTTACCATAGATGTTACCATGGATGTTACCAAGGATGTTGCCAAGGATGTTACCATGGATGTTACTAAGGATGTTACCATGGGTTTTGACCAACCACAAAAAGGAGGAATACATATGATGGTGTAATGAATGTGATAAACAAATGGTTTAGTTAGCAGCCACAATCATTTTTTGTAGCATTTGATCCCAACCTTAGCAATGGGATTCTGTTCTGAATACCATCAGTGATCTTTGGCTGACCAATCCATGGTGCATAATTCATTCCAAATAAATTCTTTGTTTATTTCCGCCACACCTATTGATTTACAAAAATGTTTTAATAATAAAATCTTTGGAATTGGTTTCAAGTGACCGTTGTTTACAGGATGGATGCATTATTCCATAACATTGTAGGAAAATTAAATATTTACTATGTAGTCTAAAACTTTTGGTTACGCTTGTACACCAATAACAATGCTTACAACATTACACGGTAACATTTCTTATATTTTCCACAGCCCTGTTTCAGTTGATGATCTGATGAGGGCAATTTCTATGGCAGACCCAGAGATCAGCAATGAGAAAATGCATGAATATTTGACGTGGGCATTCAACACAACCATTGAAGGACTGCAGGATGCAAACCCAGCCGAGCAGTCATTTATCTTGAAGAGACTGGCCAATGGGAATTTTTCTAGGATAGGACGGAAGATGTAGAACATGTGTGCTTGTTTACTTTTTATGTGAGAAAATATTTTCACTCCTTCTTATTCTTCTTATTCTTCTTCTTCTTCTTCTTCTTCTTCTTCTTCTTCTTCTTCTTCTTTTTCTTCTTCTTCTTCTTCTTCTCCTTCTTCTTCTTCTTCTTCTTCTTCTTCTTCTTCTTCTTCTTCTTCTTCTTCTTCTTCTTCTTCTTCTTCTTCTTTTTCTTATTCTTCTTCTTCTTCTTCTTTTCTTCTTATTCTTCTTCTTCTTCTTCTTCTTCTTCTTCTTCTTATTATTATTATTATTATTATTATTATTATTATTATTCTTATTCTTCATCTCCTCCTCCTCCTTGTTTTTCATCTCCTCCTCCTCCTCCTCCTTCTTGGTCTTCTTTATCTCCTCCTTCATCTCCTCCTCCTTCTTCTTCTTTATCTACTCGTCCTTTTTCTTCTTCATCTTCTCCTTCTTCTTCTTCATCACCTCCAGTGGTTTATTGTTGATCTATACTGGCGATTTGCAGCATCTTATCTCAGACATGTGTGCATATAGACAACAGGTTAGCCAGACTGATTAGTTGTTCTATGCATAAGAAGCTGCAGTTTTGCAGTGCCTACCCATGATCTGCAATCGATTTACTCCTCCTTTTTCTTCTTCACCCTTTTTTTTTTCCTTCTCTTTTTTCCATTAGGAAACTTTATGTTTTAGATAACAATTTTATGTTAATGAGCTTTGACAAATGTAATTATTGTGCTAAGAGATCTTGTTTTTTTTTTTTTTTTTTTTTTTTTTTTTTTGCGTTCAGTTTCATATGCTCAGGTCAGACCATCAGGTGGGTTGCCTCTATAAACTCGCATGTTGGTAGCAGGTCCTTCATATTTCTCCATTACTTGCTCCGACACTTTGCTCTTGAGGCCAGGTTTCTTTTTGAGGTGTCTTTTCGAAGTTGTAGGTAGAGTGGGTAGGTCTGCAGAATGTGCTCAGGTGTTTGTGGTCCTGTTCGACAGGCACACTGTGGGGACTGTACAATCTTTATTTTATGCATGTGGTAGTTGAGCCTGCACTGTTCTGTTCATAGATGGAAAATTGTTGCATGTTGTTTTCTGTTGAGTTTGCTGATGAGGTCTTGTGTACTAAGAGATTTGAATGTTCATAATACTGATAAACTTGATATTGTACCCAGTAACCTGTTATACCAGGGAAAGTCAATGAGTAAGTCACAAATGCTTATGGCATGGCAGAAAAGTGTAGTTGGTGGTTTCTAAAGGTGTCATTAGGTGATAGCTAGGTCGAACTTTGTTTCTGTTCATTAGGTGGCGCTAGGTGTTGCATGCGCATTCGCTGCATAGAAACAAAATGACGACTGTACTTACAGAGTATACCCTCAAAGAACAACGTGCTGCTGTACAGTTTTTTGATGCAAAAGGGATGATAACTCACGGTAAAACTAACAATCTAGGGTGGAAACTTCTGGAACATCCACCTTACGGACCTGACAGCCCTGGTGATTTACACATTTGTAGTCCACTAAAACCCACCTTGACTAGAGACATTCTGCGAATGATGCAGAAGTCGAATTTGAAGAAGTCAAATGTGAAGTGAAAATGTGGTTTAGAAAACAGAGCATGCAGTGCTATGCAGCAGGGTTGGGAGGACTGGTAAACCGATGTAACAAGTGCATCAAAATTGGTGGAAGTTATATAGAAAAATAACAGGACAGTGTCTGTGTAAAAATAAATGGTTCTCAAGTTGTTACCGTCATTAGTTTTTTTTTTTTTTAACAACTGTTTGTGACTTACTTATTGACTTCCACTCGTACATAATTAATATAATCTTGATACTTGTATTTAAAAAATTTGTGCTAAAAGATTTGAAATTTTTATTATATGGCTTAAGCACACTTTAAAACTGAATTCAACAGTTGCCTTGATAAAGTAATATACAGGGGGCTTCGAATGAAAGCTTTAAACGTGTGATAGAAATACGATAACAACGCCATTGTCTTCATACCTGTCAATATTCTTCTTCTTCTTCTGCTTCTTCTTCGCGTTCACCAGCTGTAAACTCTGGCAGCAAGTTCTGGTTGTTCATCCACTTTTGAACTGCAGTCCTGTTCCAGAACCTGAGTGTTGCGTGTGTATTTGTTTTATGGATCTGACTCATTTGTATGCAGACTGTTGGTTCCTTGTCTCTCAGGCAGATGCAGTCCGACTTCAAAGGAAGCTCTCAATTAGTCGGCTCTTACAACATTTTTGTGGGTAGTCAGTGGGTCTAATCTTGTTTTCCTTGTAATAGGGCCGGGAACCCACACAGGGACCTGTCAGTATTGTTGTTAAGGATGTCAGGAATGTTAAGCGTGCATCCTCATGGTGCAAATAAACACATCGACATCATAATGACAATGTAAAGATGGTCACCCCACTTTTGACATGTACCGAAAAAAGGAGCTGCATTCTGTTTTCCATTAGGTGACCAGCAAAGTGTCAAACCTCTAGAAATTCATCGGTGAATGAAGAGCCAGTATGGTGTTGCATGCCTGTCAATCTGGCTAGTGTATGAGTGGATTTATAAGAACTTATATCATAGCACACCAGGCATACCCATAGAGGCTCTGTCTCCCGCAGCAGATGTCTTCGTAGATGCTGTTTCCGTAGCACATTGATTTAAGAATCAATATCATAGCACACCAGGTATACCCATCGAGGCCCTGTCTCCCGCAGCAGATGTCTTTGTAGATGCTAACTGTTTCTGTAGCACACTGATTTAAGAATCAATATCATAGCACACCAGGCTTACCCATAGAGGCTCTGTCTCCCGCAGCAGATGTCTTAAGGTGAAGATGCTAACTGTTTCCGTAGCACACTGATTTAAGAATCAATATCATAGCACACCGGGCATACCCATAGAGGCTCTGTCTCCCGCAGGAGATGTCTTAAGGTGAAGATGCTAACTGTTTCTGTAGCACACTGATTTAAGAATCAATATCATAGCACACCGGGCATACCCATAGAGGCTCTGTCTCCCGCAGCAGATGTCTTCGTAGATGCTAACTGTTTCCGTAGCACATTGATTTAAGAATCAATATCATAGCACACCAGGCATACCCATAGAGGCTCTGTCTCCCGCAGCAGATGTCTTCATAGATGCTAACTGTTTCTGTAGCACACTGATTTAAGAATCAATATCATAGCACACCAGGTATACCCATAGAGGCTCCGTCTCCCGCAGCAGATGTCTTCGTAGATGCTAACTGTTTCTGTAGCACATTGATTTAAGAATCAATATCATAGCACACCAGGCATACCCATAGAGGCTCTGTCTCCCGCAGCAGATGTCTTCGTAGATGCTGTTTCCGTAGCACATTGATTTAAGAATCAATATCATAGCACACCAGGCATACCCATAGAGGCTCTGTCTCCCGCAGCAGATGTCTTCATAGATGCTAACTGTTTCTGTAGCACACTGATTTAAGAATCAATATCATAGCACACCAGGCATACCCATAGAGGCTCTGTCTCCCACAGCAGATGTCTTAAGGTGAAGATGCTAACTGTTTCCGTAGCACACTGATTTAAGAATCAATATCATAGCACACCAGGCATACCCATAGAGGCTCTGTCTCCTGCAGCAGATGTCTTAAGGTGAAGATGTTAACTGTTTCCGTCGCACACTGATTTAAGAATCAATATCATAGCACACCAGGCATACCCATAGAGGCTCTGTCTCCCGCAGCAGATGTCTTAAGGTGAAGATGCTAACTGTTTCCGTAGCACACTGATTTAAGAATCAATATCATAGCACACCAGGCATACCCATAGAGGCTCCGTCTCCCGCAGCAGATGTCTTCGTAGATGCTAACTGTTTCTGTAGCACACTGATTTAAGAATCAATATCATAGCACACCAGGCATACCCATAGAGGCTCCGTCTCCTACAGCAATTATCTTAAGGTGCAGATGCTAACTTTTTCTGTAGCACACTGATTTTAGGATCAATATCATAGCACACCAGGCATACCCATAGATGCTCCGTCTCCTACAGCAATTACCTTAAGGTGCAGATGCTAACTTTTTCTGCAGCACACTAATTATACATACATCGTTCTCTTCCTCTCCTCCGTTCCTCCTTGCCAGACAAAGACATGACTTATGTATGCTTGACCCATTCTTGAACAGTCTGTCCCCTCGTGTAAATATATCATGGAATAAATCAACAAATAAATCTTATAAAAATTAACAAGACAAATCAATACAATATTTGTATTCATCATCATCATGTAACAGGTCCTTTGCAGAACGTCGCTTTCATCACAGTCTCTCAAACTCACTCACCAGCTCTCCCGCCTCATGTACTTTCATATTCAAGGAGTCATTTATATCCTGTGCCTATCTTCGTGTTGGTCGGCCCCTGCTCCTCCTTCCTGGTACCAGGCCTTTTGTTATTATTTTTTCCAATCCGTCGCAGCGCTTGATATGACCAAAATATTTCAGCTTCCGAGACAAGATGCTGTTTATTAGCCAATCTTCCTTGATGTTCAGATCTTTCAAGATGTCAGTATTTCTCCTTGTCTTTGTCCAAGATATTCTGAGAATCTTTCTATAGCATTTCAGCTCAAAGCCCCTATTCTCTTTCTTAAAGACTGAGAGATAGTCCACGACTCACATCCGTATTTGTATTTATAGCTTTTAAAATAATGAATATATCTGAAACTACCATGGGAGTCATGTTAGCATAGCAGCTATAGTCCATTTCTGAAATCCTGCCCCAACTTTAAAAAATATGTAACTCAGTAAACTTTAGGTGTAAGTTATTTAAATTTGCCATGGAACCTTTAATAATAATGTCCTTCTGAGAAATTTTGGTTCTTTTCTAATATCTTACCCCAGATGACATCACAGGACAGTCCATCATTTTAGAGGATGGTAAGACTGGGTTTCCCGGCATTCTGATGCTTTTAATGATCCCATAACATCTAGAACTGGCCCTAACGCCAACCCACCTACGTCCCACGAGAGAGTGCAGCCTAGGTTCCACAACAGCATGCAGCCTAGGTCCCTCCCCTTGAATTATTAAACTGTCCCGTGACCTGTGGATTTCCCCTGTTTGGGGTAGGATATTAAGAAAGCACTGAAATTTTGTTAATGTAAATATATCTCTAATTTTCATTTTGCCTTATTTGTGGTGCATGAAAAAGTAGATGCTGATTCAAAACAGACAATCGCCCTATATTTTCACTGGAACTTTTAGGGAAAAAAAACCAAATTGCCCGTGTTTTATAGGCTGTTTCACTTTCAGGTGATCGTTTCCAACATTATCCTATGTGTTACACGAACAAAATTTGTTTCATTGTGTGCAGGAGACGCTATCAAAATAATTTGCATTTTACGTTTTATTTACAGTGAAATTTGAGAGGAGCGACTAAATTGCAACGGGTTATCCCATAAAGGCCCAGTGTCTTTCCGCAGCGCCTGTGAGGCAAGGAACCAACAGTCTGCATATAAATGTCATAAATCTATGAAACGTATGTGCAAGCAACAACCAGGTTCTGGAACAGTACCAAGGTCCAGAAGTGGATGAACAACCAGAACTTTTTTCTGGAATTTACAGCAGTAAATGTGAAGAAAAAGAACTACTACTACTAGCCGCCTGCTTAAAAAGTCGTACAAAGCACAAACTCTGTAGCTCCATAAATGATCTGAGGGAACTAAACTTTTATACTGAGCAACGTGGCTTCTTCTTCTTCTTCTTCCTCTTCTTCTTCTTCTTCTTCCTCTTCTTCTTCTTCTTCTTCTTCTTCTTCTTCTTCTTCTTCTTCTGCTTCTTCTTTTTCTTCTCCTCCTCCTCTTCCCCATCCTCATCCATCTTCTTCCTTTTCTTCTTCTTCTTCTTTTTCTCTTTTTCTTCTTTTCTTTTAATTTTCTTTTTCTTTTCCTCCACCTCCCTCTTCTTCTTCTTTTTCCATCCTCTCCTTCTCTTCAACAACAGCATGCAGCTGCTACGCACTTTGTAATGGAAAGATGTAAATTAATTCTTGAAAAAAAAGCCCCACACACACACACACGCACTCACACACACACATACACACCCACACACACACTCACACAAGAGAGAGAGAAGGAAAAGGGGGGGGGGGGGCACAATATAAAAACGAATAACGGCGATCCCAAAATATGTCATGTTTGTTGTTAATTCAAGCCTCTTATTAATTTAATTACCTCCAGTTTTTGCTCACTGATTGACGTTGTGGTTTTGGTTGTCAGATGAAAAGTTTTGAGAAAGACTTGATTTACTAGCAGAGGTTATGAGATGATGTTTATTTTATCGCGATGTTGTCCAATTACAAATGCCAGTTATGAGTTGGTTAGTTCATTATTTTCAGGTATGAGGGGTCTGCGTGGATTCCAGGCATGGTGTCCGCCTCGAGTGCTAGAGGTTTGGGGTTCGATGCCCGGTAAGGGCTTGTATTTTTTTTTTCGTGGACTTAGTCTTTAGTAACCCCCCCCCCCCCTTCCCCACCCTTCCTCCCCTTCCCTCGGACGCCCGTATGTATTGTAGCGCACTTTAAAAAAAATTCCTTGGCAGTTGGAAATTGTAAAGAGTAGCATAACAGCGCTACCCGGTAAAAATTTGGAGTTGAAAACTTACCTAAATTACTTCACGATCCTCGTCGGTGCTACAGAGTCTGTGCACTGTGCTGAGCTTTTTCAGACTCAGACTTGAGTTAGAAGAAGAACGGAGCACTTATGGGTTACACCCGTGTGTCATGAAGTTGATCCGTTGTTCAAACCTCAAACTTCTAGCAGGTATTTTGTTAGTAATTAAGTTATTTATTTGGTTAGTTAGAAAATAAACTAAGTTTAGATAGTTTTTTAATAAACTTTTTAAGTCCCAGGGTGTTAAGCATCACAGGCTCAACGGGTAGTGAAGAGAGACTAATATCATCGCATCGTGCGTTAATTGGGCTTCTAGATATGAACCTAAAAACCTATGATGCATTCATTGGGACTCAAAGAGTTAATGGATTAGTAGGTTAGTTAGTACACATTTTGTCTAGATAATTAGTAAGCAAGCTGGAAAGTAAAAATTAGGTCAGTCAGTAAATTATTTGGTAAAGTTATAAATGTGTTGGCTAGATGGGTAGTTAGTAAAAAAATAAGGTGCTAAATTACCTGGTAATTTAGTTTTAAAAGAAAAGGTAGATTAGTTAGGTAGTTTAAAAAAATATATATATATATCCTAGTTTGTTTTAAAAAACGTTTTTTTCTTTTTTAGTTTGAAAGTAAGATATAATAATGTGCGGCTGGTCTAACGGTTAGAACGCTTGGCTCTCAAGCAAGAGACCAAAGTTCGAATCTTCAGTAAGGCTGGGGATTTCTTTCTGTCAGGAGCACACACAAAAATCCTCACCTGCATAGTTGTGACGACAGCACTAGCCATGCGGCCGTTAATCCTTAGACTCAAAGCTACCCCATCCCCACACCCACCCCCACCTACATTGCGAGAAGGCTTAAACAAAGGGAGTTTGTAAGAAAATATGTATTTGGTTAGCTCTAAATTAAACAGTTGAGCTAGTAAGCCAATTGGTTATTTACTACATTGGGAGCTCCGTGGTCTCGACGCATGGTATCCGCCTCGAGTGCTAGAGGTTCCAGGTTTACTCCCCGGTAAGGGCTTGGATTCTTTCACATGGACTTGGACTTCTAGTAATTCCCCCTGGTCCGGGTAGTGAGATCGGACGCCCGTGTGCATTGTTGCGCACGTAATAAAAATCCCTTGGCAGTTGGAAATCGAAAATAGTAGCATAACGGCTCTGTCGGGTCAAAATTTTGAGTTACAAATCTACCCTAAATATTTCAGGATCCTCGTCGGTGCTACAGAGCCTGTGTGCTGTGCTGAGCTTCTTCCGACTCAGGCTTGAGTTGGAAGAAGAATGAAGCACTTATGGGTTACTAACCGTGTGCCATGATGTTGATCCGTTGTTCAAACCTCAAACCACACTAGATTGGTTGGTGAGTTGGTAAATAAGTAGGTTAGGTAAGGTTATTGGATCGCTGGTTCACTACACTAGTTGTTACATAGGCGGGTCATGTGTGATGTATGTAAGTTGTACCCCACCAGGACATCACACAAAGCGATAAACACCTGGTGAAACAAAGTGTCACCATGCGGAAGAGGATCACCTGTGGAGAAGTCTCTGAAACCCCTTTCAGCTGTTAGGCCATTTTTATGGCCCGGCTATATTTAGGGTCCCCGGCAAATGCCGAGATGGAGCTTCAAAATAACTAAAACCTGTATTCCACATGGGGATATCAGTCTATTTGTGATGTCTAAAAAAGGGACCACTGTTGTCGGAATCAAGAAATAAAATAACACAACGCGAATTATGTCTGGAGGGTTTACCCGCAAAGGACGAAGGAACTATTCTCATTAATACAAATAAACGTTTCAACCTCAGTCTTTGTCAACGAATAACAGGAATCATAAAGCAACAACTTGAAAGGTCACATACAACTGAAGTTTCTACACACACAGAAAGGGACAGGACGAGCTATTGAGAAACGAAACATACATGGGAATTGTTGTGCATAGGACATAAGAAGAACAATAAATAGGTAGATGAATTAACAACACCCACCCACATTGGACTAAAAATTACTTCGTATCGTTCTGTGGTGCCCCAGTTTAACTGTGTTGTATGGATGTACGGTTTATCGGGGTTTTCCGGGATTTGTAACTGTTTGATTCTTCTTTTTCTTCCCCCTCTTCTTCTTCTCTTCCACCTTGTACCTCAGTGAAGTGTCGGGGGGAGATGTAACATTCGTTGATGAGCTCTGTCAAGAGCACTATTAAGACTGATGTTCATTTCTGTAGGGCTGTTCTTAATGCCATCACTTCATATTTTCCGAGGTCTTCTGCTTGCTCTATACCCGTTGCAACGTTTTAGTGTGGCTCGCTGTGGCAGATAGTACCAAGGCATTTTTATTAGGTGTCCATCCTTTTTATTTGTTGTTCTTTGATGATCTGTAAGACCGGCTTTATGCCTAACGCTGTTTGATTATGATTCTTGAAATATTAATCCTATAGACTCCGATTGTAAAATTAGGCTGAGGAAGGGGGAAGACATTACAAAATTAATAACGAGTAGATGAAAGTATCCTTATCACTTGTTCCCACAGGGCACAGAACACTGACACCTATGGTTGGGGTGATTTTCCGGTGACAAATACGTTGTTTGATCTCAGGGATAGATTGTATGGCAGTGTTAGAGAATATAAAGAATATATTATGCAGTCTTTCTTTGTCAATTGAAACAAGAAATAGAATTCTTCAAAGCTATATAAATCCTTTATTGATATACGGATGTGAATCATCAACAGTTAATAAATTAATGAAAACTTATTTAGAAGCTGCGGAGATGTGGTTTTATAGACGAATGATGAGAATACTCTGGACAGGTAAAAAGAGTAATGAAGATGTCTTGAAAGAAACTTGCTCACGAAGAGAACTGATTGCCCACATCAGAAAGAGACAATCTACATTCTTTGGTCATGTGATGAAAAGAGAAAACTAGAGTATATCGTGACGGTAGGAAAGTTGGAGGTGAGGTGGGGCAGAGACATAGAGAACAGATGCTGGACAGTACCTGTTGCATAGTCACTATTTTCGTCTTGTCCCTGTCCGAGAACATCCGGTAATACGTGCAGCAGGAGCAGATCAACCCTGAGCTTCATGAACTCAGGTGGGCCCTGTTCCTATCTTCAGCAGCAAGCCAAGAGTTCCAATTCCGATGGTACCAGTAACTGTCTGATTATATCCGTCTCGATTATATTCGGGGAAAATTTGGAGATATAAATCTACCCAAAGAATTTTAGGATTCTCGCCGGTGCATTGGAGTTCGTGCAATGCGCAGAGATTCTTCGGACTCAGGCTTGAGTTAAAAGTAGAACGGAACATTTATGGGTTACTACCTGCGTGTCATCATGTTGATCTGTTGTATAAACCTAAAACCACCCACGAGTTTCCCGAATGGTTCGTTGGACGAGTAGAGACTCCGGGATTCACGGGGGTATGGATGGCCGGAGGGTGGGGTGGGGGAGGGGTGTTAGTTGGTCAGAGATCGGACGGAAACATGTGGTGTTTTGAATGTTAGATGTTGGCGTGTTTGACTTTACTTAGCGACCGGCAGTCGTCTTCTTCTTCGTTCACCGGCTGTGAATTCCGGCGGAAGGTCCGGCAGTCTGATAACGTGTCAGATTGACGGTGTTATATTTTAAGTATTGGTAGGCAGTGTGTCGGCTCTGTGGCTAAGTCGATGAGAGCGTTTCGTAATGCCGGGATGCCGGGCTCGATCCCAGCTGCAGACAATGTGCCTTGCGTTGGTTTCGACAGTGCTTTCAAGAAAGCCGACCGTACAGAGAGCAATGGCAAACTACTAGACGTAAATTTGCCTAGAAAACCGCACAACCGCCAGGGGCTGATGGGGTTGGTTCTGCAACGTCCTGTAAAGGATACGCAACTAACCAGCAGTCAGTGTGTCACCTGTGTTATATAGAGATCGTTCATTCTGTTTCATCATATTGGTTTTCATTCTGGTATTTATCTGCGTGTGTTATGGAGTTGGAGCTACCAATGGTATTAGCCTTGAAGACACCAAGCAGGTATGTTACACAAAGACCATTTGTATTTCAGTGGAATGTATTCAACAATCTTTGTGCTTTATTATATGTTGGTATAACTGATAAGACAGCGCTAGATATGCTAGGTAATAAATTGTGCAGTGCTCATTGCTTTTGTCCGTATGAATTCAATCGATTTATTATCGCTACATGGAATATTAAGAGACACAGCTAGACTGACTAAGCGGTATTTGATTAAAAAGGAGGAGGGGGAAGATTGGAAGGAAAGGGATGAGGAGTTGGAAGAAGAGGAAAAGTAGGAAGAAGAAGAAGAAGAAGAAGAAGAAGAAGGAAGAAGAAGAAGAAGAAGAAGAAGGAAGAAGAAGAAGAAGCAGCAGGAGGAGGAAGGAAGAAGAAGGAAGAAGAAGCAGGAGGAGGAAGGAAGAAGAAGGAAGAAGAAGAAGTAGCAGGGGGAGGAAGGAAGAAGAAGAAGTAGCAGGAGGAGAAAGGAAGAAGGGAGAAGAAGAAGAAAAAAGGAAGAACACGGCGAAGAAAAAAGAAGATAAAACTGCCATACAATCATACAATTTAAATAAAAAAGGAACGCGTAGACAGTTTTGCTAAGTCTAGCTGTAATGCACATTGTAAAACACATTTGATTTATTAAATCCTGTTGCATATATTGTTTTACAGTACAAACTCGATTGATATAGATAGGAAGACTACAATGGCCATTCAAATTTATGAGATACTTATTATGAAAATATTTACAGTAATTATAAAACAACGGATGTTCTTTTAAAGGAATGCAAAGTCAATGCCGGTTACTGTAAATACTGTAAAATTTAAGCACTGGAAATTTCGACGTCCCCATTATATTCCTTTTTTGTAAGGATGTTTCCTTAGTGTCGCAAGCATTTCCTGTCGTCTCTAGGTGAGTCTTCAATGTGTTGTCGTTGTTGCTGCTGCTGCTGCTGTTGTTGTTGCTGTTGTTGTTGCTGTTGTTGTTGTTTTATCGTCACGATGGAACCGCTGCGATATATCAGCTAGATGCTCGCCTGGGGATCGGAAGGTTGTGGTGGAGCCAGATTTTATTTTACAGAAATGAACGTAGGCCGCCATTATCATCATAACCATCATCGGTTGTTTGAGAAGGACAAAAAAAAAAATGTTCCTGAAGGAAAAGCTTTAGTTTATAATTGTGACTAGGTTATGCTAGTTAGTCTTTTCTTTGGAGACTGAGCGGCGCATAGGGCAGAGGTCATAGCTTTCCATGTCTGGCGGTTCATTGCTGCCTGTTTTAGGTCTTGGATTTCATTAGGTCCATGGTTGAGCTTTTTCTGATGATGGTTCTACGCACAACCGGCTCCAGATAAGGCCCTACAGCTCAACGGGAATTCCCATTTTTGAGAGGCCGACTGTGGCCGATCGATGCTAACCATAGCAACCGAGTAGACATACGTAAATTAAACAATAGTTTAATTAATATGCAATTAATTGGGCAATTATTACTATTATTATTATTACTTTTGTTCTGATAACCATTTATTTATCGTCAAAATGATAATTCATTCAATAACACACGTTGCAAATTAATTAAACTGTAGTTCAATTTGTGTATAGATCTATTCGTTAACAATGACGAGCACCGACTGGCCACGGCCAGTCCCACAAAAACGGGATTTCCCGTTGAGCTGTACTGCCTTATCTGGAGCTAGCTGTGGTTTTACGCAGGGTCTGTCTTGATCTTCGTCGTTTTCTTGTCCCTTCCGGTGTCCATATAAGGTCTTAAATGGGGAGTCTTATCTTACCAGGCTTTGTGCACCATATAAAATGGTTTAGCATCACACGCCACCAAGAGCCCTGAAAAAGAATCTTGCAGCGTTGATGCCATCAAAGGAGACAGACCCAAAAACTTTCCCTACCGGCGACGAAGTCGTCTACCGGTGAGCTAATGAACGACTCAGTTGCCGATCACCTTAGCTCTCAGGTCGATCCAGCCTTGAGTGGGAACCAGGTTAAGTCTAGGAACAGTAAAGGTGGCTTGCGGGATGTTGACATCATCATCTGTATATGTAAACGTCCAGCAGTAAATGCAAACATCCATTAATATATGTAAACATACATCAATAGAAGCAAACATTCAGCAATGCATGCAAACATCCATCGGTAGATGCCAACGTCCGTCAGCAGAAGCAAATATACACCAATAGAAGACAACATTTAGCAATAGACGCAGCAAACATTCAGCAATAGAGGCAAACATTCAGCAATGGATGCAAATATCCATGCTAACATGAATTAGTAGATGCAAACATCATTGAGAGATGCAAACATCCTTCAGTAGAGGTATACATACATCAGTAGAGGTAAACATTCAACAACAGATACAAACATCAATCAGCGGATGCAAATATCAATTAAAAGAATTATGCACATCTATCAATAGAAGCAAACATCCATCGACAGAATTACGCACATCTATCAACAGAAGCAAACACCCGTCAACAAAATTACGCAATATATTAACGGAAGCAAACATCCGTCAACAGAATTACGCATATCTATCAACAGAAGCAAACATCCATCGACAGAATTACGCACATCTATCAACAGAAGCAAACATCCATCAAAAGAATTACGCACATCTATCAACAGATGCAAACATCCGTCAGAAGAATTACGCACACATATCAACAGAAGCAAACATCGGTCAACAGAATAACGCACATCTATCAACAGAAGCAAACATCGGTCAATAAAATAACGCACATTTATCAACAGAAGCAAACATCGGTCAATAGAATAACGCACATCTATCAACAGAAGCAAACATCGGTCAATAGAATAACGCACATCTATCAACAGAAGCAAACATCAGTCAATAGAATAACGCACACTTATCAACAGAAGCAAACATCGGTCAATAGAATAACGCACATCTATCAACAGAAGCAAACATCCTTCAACAGAATTACGCACATATATCAACAGAAGCAAACATCGGTCAATAGAATAACGCACATCTATCAACAGAAGCAAACATCGGTCAATAGAATAACGCACATCTATCAACAGAAGCCAACATCGGTCAATAGAATAACGCACATCTATCAACAGAAGCAAACATCGGTCAATAGAATAACGCACATCTATCAACAGAAGCAAACATCAGTCAATAGAATAACGCACACTTATCAACAGAAGCAAACATCGGTCAATAGAATAACGCACATCTATCAACAGAAGCAAACATCCTTCAACAGAATTACGTACATATATCAACAGAAGCAAACATCGGTCAATAGAATAACGCACATCTATCAACAGAAGCAAACATCGGTCAATAGAATAACGCACATCTATCAACAGAAGCCAACATCGGTCAATAGAATAACGCACATCTATCAACAGAAGCCAACATCGGTCAATAGAATAACGCACATCTATCAACAGAAGCAAACATCGGTCAATAGAATAACGCACACTTATCAACAGAAGCAAACATCGGTCAATAGAATAACGCACATCTTTCAACAGAAGCAAACATCCATCAACAGAATTACGTACATAAATCAACAGAAGCAAACATCGGTCAATAGAATAACGCACATCTATCAACAGAAGCAAACATCCGTCAACATAATTACGCATATCTATCAACAGAAGCAAACATCGGTCAACAGAATTACGTACATCTATCAACAGAAGCAAACATCGGTCAATAGAAAAACGCACATCTATCAAGACAAGCAAACATACGTGAACTGATACAAAAGCATTTATTTGTTTATTACTGCGTTATAATAATACACGTTATACATAAGACTCACGTTCTCTTCCCGCCTTTTGCCTACACATTTCAAACATCCCTTTCTAAGTGTCGATTGGTCTACACAAAATAGATAGTATAGTTCTAGCACTATATACCCTGGAGCCGCTGTCGTGTAGCGGCTAGATTCTCGCCTGTGGGTTAGCAGGTCAGGAGTGCAGATCTTTACAGATTCTTTTGTTTGTTTCTTCAAAAAGAAAATGATCTTGGCTCCGAGGTCGACCGTGCCTGAAATGGCTACCAGGTAAAGTCCTGGGAAGTAAACGCGGTCGGCGTGATATTGACCACATCAACCACCCAGGGCCGATTGGGGAGGAACAGTTTGCGATCCATTGCTTTATGGGCAGCAATAGCTGTTGTTATTCCGTATCGAGGTAGAAGCTCTTTAATGCCGTCATTCCATAGCTACTAGGGCGACCTCTTGCTTTCACTTCGTCATTGTTAATGTGTAGCGCCTGCGTTGGTAGTTGTTCTGGCTGCATTCTTACTAGATGACCAAACCATTTTATCTTCTGTTTATCAATTAAGTCAGATAATAATGTAGATAAATACAGGGGAACTGGGAGATATGTTAAAACATGAATTCAAAAGGCCAAAGAATTTTATATAGCACCAGGAAATTTGTGGAAGTAAAAAGAAAATACAGTTAATAAACCTATTAATTATAATGTTCAATCAGTACTGTTCAATGGAGAGGAAACATGGAGAACAACTAAGGCAGTTACTAATAAACTATAAACATTGTTAAACAGGTGCCTATGCAGAACAGAGGGAAATATGTGATATGATAGAATCACTAATGTTGAGCTTTAGAATTGTCCCTAGTGGGTTCCTGGGTCCTATTATATGGAAAAACAAGAATAGGCCCATTGCCTACCCAAAAGCATGCCGTAAAAGTCGACTAATTGTGAGCTTTTTTATCAGTCAGAGTGCATCTGTCTGAGAGGCAAGGAACCGAACTGTCTGCATACAAATTATTCAGATCTGTTAAACGGATGCACACGCAACACTCAGGTTCTGGAACAGGACTGCAGTCCAGAAGTGGACGAACAACCAAAACTTTCCGCCGGAGTTTACAGCCGGTGAACGCGAAGCAGCGAGGAAGAAGAAAAAGAAAAAGAAGAAAAAGAAGAAGAAGAAGAAGAAGAAGAAGAAGAAGAAGAAGAAGAAGAAGAAGAAGAAGAAGAAGAAGAAGAAGAAGAAGAAGAAGAAGAAGAAGAAGAAGAAGAAGAAGAGCTTAATGAGAGGAGTAAACAAGTTCCAGTGAATCAAGAGGTGAAGAAGAGACGCTGGCGTTGGATAGGACACACACTGAGAAAACCTACAGACATGCTCTCTATAAGTGCACTAGAGAGATCCCATGTTTGGCTAGCTGGCATTAGAATGGAAAACCAAGCCTTGTGGAGTGGTGAAAGATATTCGTCACACCATAGATTTCATACAGGCGGTAGCCTTTTTATCTGAAAAACCAAGGGCTGGAAGAACAATGAGAAGATTACATGATGGCTTCTACACTGGAGAACCCAGCATGCAGGAGAATGCTAAGAATTCCAGTGACTGAAAAGCTTAACGAAACTGGGAAGCATAAACACGTGCACAAAACAACACAAAACAACAAAACACAAAAGGTCTGTGGCCTTTCTCGAACCAAACAACGGTAATAAAGACGGAGAGTATTCAGATCTCTAAGGGGTGACGTGGGCAACTTTTAAACAAAATTAGATGTGGAGTGAATAAAATAAAATAAACGAAGGCTCAAAAATAGATGCAATAAATAAAAGGTACCATTGTTAATATATATAATTTAGTAGTGGGAGCAAAAGAGTAATAGAAATACAAATGTTAACGATACATCAATGGTACTAATAAGAGATACAATAAAGTAATATTATAAATAATAAATTTAAAAATTAAAATTGAAAATGTGTTAACAGTAAAACTGTTTAAATGAAGGTATGTTAGATATTGATGCCGCCTGGACTAAGAACACCTAGGCTGTGGATGAGGCGATTTTCCAAAGCGAGGCGCGTGGTATGATCGTCAGAGCAAGATTTTAATGCTGTGACAAGATATATCATCTGTACCTCTGTGGTCAGAGCTGTTAAAATGGAGAGGGGTTGGTTTTAGTGTCTTCTTTTCCATATCGGAGTGGTCTTCCCGGAAACGAGCAGCTAGCTTCCTGCCAGTTTCCCCAATGTCTGCCTTGTTGCATCTTTTCACCAGGGGAATGCCAACTGTGCGATGACTTAGGTTAAATAACATAACAAGCTTTATCCCTTTCAGCAAAAGAGTTTCTAAGGACCTGTCTCATTTTTTCGCCGTAGGGGTCATAAGGTACTATACTCATTATTTTCTAAAGGGTGTGGAGGTTTTCACAAGGTTTGAGTTTCTTACGACTACTTCTTTTAAAAAGACGACTGAAAAATCCTCTTGGTCCTTTGAGGGCTTTCCGTCGTTCTTTTCGCTCTTCTTTTTTGGACTCCTTGCCCGGAAATGATATTGTGGTGAATGGTATGCGCATGTGTAGACGAATCTGGGTCAGAATGCCGACCAATAGCTCGTCGACAAAGTGGTTCAAGGCTGCGGAGATTTCCGTGTATTTGCAGTCGTACGTTTCCGCCACAAGTCGGGCTTCTGTGGAGAAATAGACAGAAAACAAATTTTGTATAATTATGAAATTAGTAATAATGAATTATTATTCCTTGCACTCAGGCTTAAGTTACAAGTAAAACCGAGCACTTATCGGTTACTTTTCTTGTGCCATGATGTTAATCCGTTGTATAAACCATAAACAATAACCACTTTTGTGGTGTAGGTAAAGGAGCATTTGAGCCTTATTAAGGAAACATAGCTACTGCTGTCGCCACAGACTTTACATGATATCTAAATTCTCTTCATGTCGCTTTCGACACATAAGGCATCCCTACTCGGTAAATAAGAATGTGTAAACATCGGGGGGTATTTAAAAAGCCTGTAAATAATTAAGGTTTGGCAGCACTTACCAATATAACTGGCACGCTCGGAGAGCGAAACTTATTTTTAAAAGAAGCCTAGACTTTAAGAAAATATCTGTTGTCTCGGCTCGTCCTCTGGTCAGTCGCCCTGCCATTGCGTGACCGCACGTGGTCTTAACGCAGCGCAAGTGCGGCGGACTGAGCCGAGATATGTGGAATGTGGATTTCTGATTTCACGGTGTTGGAAGTTTGCAGTAGTTAGATGGTGGTAGATCTAAATTGCCCCAAGAAGTTAAACTGTGTTAGATCTAGATATTAATGTGTATCATCGCTCAGAGATATTTGATTTCAGTTCGCTGGGAGCGACTTACATCTTTGTTAGCTGAAGTGCTTAGTACATGGTCTGTGTGAACCGAGACAGATGGACCGGCTCACTGGTTTTATGGTGTGGTATTTTCAATAGACGATTTGAGAATTAATTTCTCCAGTAGTTAAACTAGATTTAAATGTGTTTCATCGCTCAGCAATATTTGATTGTTGATTGTTAATGTATTATTATCTGTGAAGCACGTTAGTTTTGTGTTCAGGGAAAAAATATATGTTGAATGTGATGGTAATAATTCCTTTATTTGATTCAAGATAGAACTTCAAGTTCGCGCACGTGATCTGACTAGGCATTGCCTTTGTAGTCATATGTTACTGTTGTGTGACTCATTATACATATATGCATTGCCTGGGTTATGTTCACTATTTCATGGTCCCTGCAAGGGAAAAATAAAACCTGTGTTCTCTTAACTGTCCCCGTCTTTGCAGTTCAGCGGGTAACTACTTATTGTCCCAACCATATCTCTTCCCTCGACCCACTGCCTGCCTAAAAAAGCTTGTGGTAAGAGTAAATTAATTGGGGTTTATCTTTGAAGTCGGAGTGAATCTGCCTGAGAGGTAAGGAATCAACGGTCTGCTTACAATTAAGTAAGATCTGTAAAAAGATGTGCATGCAACACTTGGGTTTTGGAATAAGTCCAAAGTCCAGAGGTGAATGAACAACCAGAACTTTCCGCGGGAGTTTCCAGTCGGTGAACGCGAAAAATAACGAAAAAGAACAAAATAAAAGAAGAAGATTTAGGCTGTTGTTTTTCTCGATGTTCTTGTTAAAAATGCCTAGTATTATTATTTTTGCCATCCGCTTTATAATTACATTTTCAACAGGGGGTGAGGACAGGGTGGTGGTAATGTCAAATATTCAAGAGGGCGCCATTTGAAAAGGTTTGAAAAACACTGCCCGAAAGAGAAGCCCAGTGTTTTTTACCACTTGTCGAACCTCTCCTTAAATAATTTTTATGAAAGCACACACTGAGATTAAGAAATAATAAACAGACTTGGGATATGAGAGAAAAAAATTCTTACTGTCATACCTGCTAATCGTGAAAGGCGCAAGAACAAAAAAGCCATCGTGATCTGTTGAAACTCGAGTAATGAACTCAATAGAGAGTGAGCAATCAACAGCGTTCCAATGGTTTTTTTTTCCCAAAGCCCCAACCTGGCCGTTACCGGGGACCCCTAATATAACCCAACCTATGGGTTCAACGGGGTTTCTGGGACTTGTCCCCGGGTGATCCTCATCCGAATAGTGGCACTTTGTATCACCGGGTGATTATCCCTCGATGTGATGTCTTGGTGGGGGTTGAACGTCAATCAATTAATCAACTCAAGGGAAATAATTTTGTCCGTTAATCGAATTACCTGAGTTGTCGGGCCTGCTTAAATTAAACGTCTCGTTGTCTGATTGATTAGGTTTGTGTCAGACGCTGATCTTTTATAGATATTTCACGAATGATTGCTTAATCTGCATTTAAGAAATTGTTCACATGTATCTCATTGTAACAGGATATTTGAGCCACTGATAATATCATCATCACCATCATAAACAACTTCTGCTGTAAGTGTCATGGGGAGGAATAATTTCCCATCCAGTGCACGCTGGCTGCCAGTGGCTATTGTCATGCCGTGAAGGATTAGAGTGTCTTTAATGTTGTCGATCCATGTTTTCCGCGGCGTCCTCTTGTAGCTGATCTTCTGAGATGTAGTGCTTGTGATGGTATTTGATCTTGCTGCATTCTAACGAGATGGTCAGACCACTTGATCTACTGTTTCTTGATGACTCTAGTACAAGATGCCTCTCTCACAATTCATCTGTTAGCTTCATTCATTATTCACTCGATCTCGAATGGTTAGGTTGGCTGCTTTTCTCAGGCATCTCATCTCGCAGATCGAGATTTTGCGTGTATGGGCTTTAGATAGTGTCCATGTTTGGCACTGGTAGCTTAATGTTCGAATAAATATGCTGTTAAAAATCTCTCTCTTTGCTCTCATAGTTATGCTTGGATGTCCTAATAATGGTGACCGTATATAAGTGCACTTGCTTTCTGACATCTGGTTTATATTTCTATCAGTTCTACTATCTTCTGTGATCATACTTCCTAGATATTTAAACTGCCTAACTTGATTCAGAGCAGAACCATTCAACTGTGTGTGTAGCGGGGCAGGGGTTCTACTAACTTGCATTGTTTCTGTTTTGTTTGCATTGATTTTCATGTTGTATTTACTGCATGCTGAGTTTAACCTGTTAATGTGGTCTTGCAGTCTATCTTCTTCAGGGTAGAACAAGCACTGGTCGTCAGCAAATAGAAGTTCGTTTATTGTGGGTGAATCGATAACATCTCCTGATGTGTGTACTGCCTTTTCACTATAAAGATTTATGTTGTCTGTATCAGAACTTGCTTCTTTAGATATTATGTCTATATGAATTGTAAATAAAAGTGGGGAGAGCACACATCCCTGTCTCACACCTGTGTTGACTGTGAACATATCTGATATGCCTTCTTGTGTTCGTATTGCACTTTGGCTTTTGTGGTATATGTATATGATGTTCTCTAACTAATAATATAGTGGACTCTATTCATTTTTTTTTCTTACGTTTCTACGCCTCCGCAGACTGTGCCAGGAGAACGACGACTTTCACCACAAGCTGCTAGAAAGGCTTGACTTCCTCCGCTTCGAGGGTATCCTGGGCATGTCTTATCTATTGGCTTTCACCGAGCACGGTCTATCCATAGTGCTGAGGCTCTCGTTTCCAAGTCTAAACGTTACCAACAACAGACCTGTCCTCATACTTACCTACCACGTTGATTACATCCTTGCCAAAGATATTCTTCTGAGGCATCTCTCCATCCTTAGGGCTGACCCTGGCACCAGCACGGTTTTCTCTGAACTTCTCTAGTGGCCTACAGACATGATTGTAAGGACATTCTAGTCAAGAGTCGGTTACGTCGTGCGTCTTAGTCCCACTTTGGCACGATCTTTTGCCACAAACCTGTATGCAGGACTTGAGCATGTGTGGTTCAGGAGACGTCTGAAATTCCTGAATACTACCTTCCTCATAAGTGAAGTATTTTATTACACGGGCCGCAATGTCATTTACGTGATCAGCTGCACAAGAAATACATGAAATATTTCGGGGAAACGAGTCTGCGACTGGCTAACAAGTTCAGATAACATCTTTAGTATGTTCAGAACGGTACCCTGAAACCAGTACCGTTGCACTTCAATTCCTGTGATCACCAAAGATTCCACGACATAGAGGTGACATCCATTAAATCTAGCCACTCCATTGACAGAGTCCGCAAGTCTGTTAAAAATCGCCTTATTTTCACTTTGGGCACGCTTATGTCCAAGAGATTAAACTGTCAAGACAGTTTTATCTTAAACATTGAAGTTACGACCCCTTGCATTCCACGGCTATTTCTTTCTCAAGCCTCACGTTTTTTTTCCCCCTCATTCCACTGGCAAGACATTAACGTGGCTGCTTCTGGTTACTCCGTTAAGTGATTTTGGGTGTGTGTTTGGTTTTGTTTGATTTAGTTACGTGCTGATAAAGGTGCCTTTTAGCTACAGTGTTCACGCTTTGTTTGTGTTTGCTATATTGTGAAGCTCGCTAATCTACTTTTTGTTCGGTTTTATAACTTTCCACTAATAATATACTGAGCTTTGTAATGCCGGAGTGCGGGGTTCGATTCCAGCTGCAGACAACCCGTCTTGTGCTGTTTCATCAATGGTATCAACAGCTGACCATTCGATGAGCAATGGAAAACTACTGAACGTAACATGTGCCTAGAGAAACCGCAAGAGCAACAAAACGAAAATGATGGAGTTGGTTCTGCAACGTCCTGTAAAGGATACGCAACTACCTTTTTTTAATTATATACTCAGACAGGAAAATAATAATGGGCGGACGGACGGATCCTAGCTTCTTTTATAAACAAGTTGTGCATATGTACCGTGTGCCCGTAAGGTCATGGTTTTGACCGGTCACAGGAAAGCAACAAAAGAAGATAAGATAGAAATAGCAAAATCTTCACTAAATGAAAAAAAAACAAAAAACAACACTCTCCAAGCTTCGTACCCATAAAGCTTGCACATCATACTGTGAAAACTGTAGAGTTTTCCTTTCATTTGGTGCAGATTTCACATTTCTGTCTTGTTTTGTTGATTTCCTGTGACCGGTCAAAAGTGTGCCATGACTTTACGGACTCTATGTATATTACTATCGCGTTTATTTATGTGATATAACCATGTGGGTTTCTGGTCCCACTGTGGGTTTCTAGTCCCACTGTGGGTTAAACAACAGACCCACTGCCTTCACAACGAGCATTTCCTTTGAGACGACAAACTGGGAGCTTGCTTCGAAGTCAGAATCCATCTGACTGAGAGGCAAGGAAGCAATAACCTGCATACAAATAAGTCAGACATGTAAAGCGGATATGTACACAACACGTATCTTTTGAAACAAAAGTACAGTCCAGAGGAGGATGAACAACCAGAACTTCCCGCCGAAGTTCACAGTCGGTCAACACCAAGAAGAATATATCTGTGATAATACTGTAGGGAGAATGAGCACGCAACCCTATTGCCGAATGCATTTCTTTGCATTGATGCCATTGGCAATCATTATCATTAGGAAGCGATTTAACAGTGCTGAGGCATCGAGTGTTGTTGTTATCGATCCAGCGGCGCATGAGCTTTCGCCCTTTGGCCCATGCCATGTAGTGGAATTTGCATGTTTTCACAAGCTGTTCTTTTCCTGCGTACAAGGTGTTCCACTTGTCTGGTCTCAGAGGGAGTAGCGTTCTTCTTGTCTCACTGAGTTCTGGGCATTCAAAGAGACGGTGTTCAACAGTTTCGTAGGGGTAGTTACATAGCTGGCACTCTGGGGAGTGATGTGGCTGTATTCTGTTTAGATGTCCATTGAGTGGAGTATGTTGCGATCTAAGTCTGAAGATGGTGGCCTGGTCCCTTCTTGTTAGATGGTTAACCGAGGCATCGATAGATCATTACGCTCTAAGGAGAATGGCGCTGCGAGGAGTTACAAATTGATCTAGCCGACGCTCGATACTTACGTAAAAGGCGAGACGGATATTCAATCAGGCAGTCACTGGTACCATCGGAATTTTAACTCTCTGCTTGCTGCTGAAGATGGGGACAGATCGCTTTTGGAGGTGTCCTGAGTGATGTGATGTCAATTCCTAATTCAACATTCAACATTTTATCATCAGGGAAAGAAGGAATTCACACAGGGCCTCATGGAGGAGGGGGGGGGGTGGAGGAAAGTGGTGGGGTGGATAGACCCATTGCATCCCTAACAAGCATGTTGTAAAGTGTGACTAATTAGGGAAGTGTCCTTCGATCGCACTCAGAGAGCACCAGCAACAGCGGCGAGGAATCAACAGCCTGCACGCCAGAAAGTCAGACCTGTCAAGCGGACGTGCACGCAGAATTCCGATTGTGGAACAAGACTGAAGTTCAAAAGTGGACGAACAACAGAGAACATTCTACCGGAGTTTATAGCCGGTAAACACTAGGAACCAGGAGAAGAAACGAGGTCATGGCACTGGCACCAAAAAGTAACCAAGACGAGACAGATATTCCTTTCACTTACAACAATTATTGATTCTCTAGGGGCTGAGTGGCTTCCAGGAATGGCATTCGCCTCGAGTACTGGAGGTCCCGGGTTCAAACCCCGGTGAAGGTTGGGATTTTTCCACTTGGATTTATAGTAATTTTCCTTGGTCTCTGTGTAGTAAGACCGGACGCCCGTGTATATTGTTGCGAACGTAAAAAAAGAAAATCCCTTGGCAGATGGAAATCAGAAAAGAGTGGCCTAACCAGGATTCTCGCCGGTACAACGCAATTCGTGCACTGTCCTGCGATTCTTCAGATTCAGGCTTGAGTTAGAAGTAGAAGGGATCACTCATGGGTTAAAGTTAGAAGTAGAAGGGATCACTCATGGGTTAAAGTTAGAAGTAGAAGGGATCACTCATGGGTTAAAGTTAGAAGTAGAAGGGATCACTTATGGGTTACATCCGTCTGCCATGATTTTTATCCGTTGAAAAAACATAAACAGTTATTGATTTTATTTACCGGCCAACAATTCTTCTCACGACTTGACTTGGCAATCGCCTTTGATTACGGCAGCCATGTCTGATCGTGAGGGATGCGACCCCCGTGGCGTTCTCGGAAAACGTCACCAGAAAGGGTAATTTATTGGAAGTAACGTTCGGTGTAGATAAAGTAACAGGAAAAAAAAAAAAGATACGGATGTTGGGGTCTTTAAAGGTAAAAACGGAAGTAGGTCTTGTCCTGTTCGCTTTTTCTTGCCCATCTACACACTTCCTGGCCATCCATTCATACTTTCTCAGACTCTTCTACGTCGGAGGGGTGTCGCGTTGTTTTGCCTCCAATTACATCAGCGCCGATGTCGCGTATATCTATACTACACGACCACACAGCTTTCAGCGATCCCAGCATATTTAGAACTGGCCCTAACCCAAACTTCCCTACCCACAGCCTCAGCCTAGGTTACACGAGATACTCTTTTTCGAAGCAAGCAATTTGACACCCCTCTGACCTAGATCAGATTAAGAAAGTGTATAGATGGGCCGAAAAACGTGAACAGGTCCTTAGGTGCAAAATATGAAAGAGGGGAATAAGAAAGAGGAAATTTGAAAGGAGACTGTGAAATAGGACATTAGAAAAGGATAAAGAGGAAACTGAAATTTGGAAGAGGACAAAGAAAGACGATATTTGAAATTTGAAAGGGGACAAACCACCATTTGAAATATAAAAGGGGACACATCGATATTTGAAATATGAAAGGGGACAAATTGACATTTGAAATAGGAAAGAAGAACGGGAAATCTGTAACTTGAAAGAGGAAGACTGACTGACTTTCTACCCCACCAGGACATCGCACAAGCGATAAACACCCGATGACACAAAGTGCCATCATGTGGGTGAGGATCACCGTGGAGAGGTCCCAGAAACCGTGTTCAGCCATTAGGCATATTTATGGCCTGGCTATACTGCGGCTCCTGACAAGACACAGAGTAGGGCTTCAAATAACGAAACATTTCATCCTAAAAAGGACGGTAACAATTTGACAAACATCTCCCGTGCCAGGTAAGTATAAGAGGAGGATGAAATTTTAGATTAAAACGAGCAAGAGATAATGTTAAAAATCAGTGATTGGCCAGGCACTTCACCTACATGCTTTCATAGCCAATGCAGATTCAAGGTAATGTGTTTACCTGCACATAGGTCTGTCTCCGTCTCGTCTTCCAAAAGCGGGACATCCATCACCTCTCTTTCCAGGTCGGGGGAGGGGGGAGGGGGGGGGGGCTGCAATGTTTCGAGGTATGGCGTCGGCCTCGAGCGCTAGAGGTCCCGTGTTCAGGCCCTCTGTGAAGGCTGTGATTTTTTTCCCGTGGACTTCTAGTAATTTCCTATTTTAGTAAAATTCCTTGGCAGTTGGAATCGAAAACGATTGGCCTATTGCCGCTGCCGGGCAAAATTTGAAGTTTAAAATCTACCAAAAAGTATTTCAGGATCCTCGCCCGTGCTACGAAGCTCGAGCACTACGCTGAGATTCTTCGGACTCAGGCTTGAGTTACAAGTAGAACGGAGCACTTATGGGTTACTTCTCTAGAACGGAGCACTTATGGGCTACTTCTCTAGAACGGAGCACTAATGGGCTACTTCTCTAGAACGGAGCACTTATGGGTTACTTCTCTAGAACGGAGCACTTATGGGCCTCTTCTCTAGAACGGAGCACTTATGGGCTACTTCTCTAGAACGGAGCACTTATGGGTTACTTCTCTAGAACGGAGCACTTATGGGTTACTTCTCTAGAACGGAGCACTTATGGGCCTCTTCTCTAGAACGGAGCACTTATGGGCTACTTCTCTAGAACGGAGCACTTATGGGTTACTTCTCTAGAACGGAGCACTTATGGGCTACCTCTCTAGAACGGAGCACTTATGGGCCACTTCTCTAGAACGGAGCACTTATGGGTTACTTCTCTAGAACGGAGCACTTATGGGCTACTTCTCTAGAACGGAGCACTTATGGGCTACTTCTCTAGAACGGAGCACTTATGGCTTACTTCTCTAGAACGGAGCACTTATGGGCTACTTCTCTAGAACGGAGCACTTATGGGCTACTTCTCTAGAACGGAGCACTTATGGGTTACTTCTCTAGAACGGAGCACTTATGGGTTACTTCTCTAGAACGGAGCACTTATGGGCCTCTTCTCTAGAACGGAGCACTTATGGGCTACTTCTCTAGAACGGAGCACTTATGGGTTACTTCTCTAGAACGGAGCACTTATGGGCTACCTCTCTAGAACGGAGCACTTATGGGCCACTTCTCTAGAACGGAGCACTTATGGGTTACTTCTCTAGAACGGAGCACTTATGGGCTACTTCTCTAGAACGGAGCACTTATGGGCTACTTCTCTAGAACGGAGCACTTATGGCTTACTTCTCTAGAACGGAGCACTTATGGGCTACTTCTCTAGAACGGAGCACTTATGGGCTACTTCTCTAGAACGGAGCACTTATGGGCTACTTCTCTAGAACGGAGCACTTATGGGCTACTTCTCTAGAACGGAGCACTTATGGGTTACTTCTCTAGAACGGAGCACTTATGGGCTACTTCTCTAGAACGGAGCACTTATGGGCTACTTCTCTAGAACGGAGCACTTATGGGTTACTTCATTTGTGCCGTGATGTTAATCTGTTGCATAAACCATAAACACTTTTGCGGTGTAGGCAGAGGGTCATTTCAGCCTGATAAGGGCCGCATAGCTACTGCTGTCGCCACGAACTGTGCGGGATATCTATATCGTCTTCATGTCGCTCCTGACACATGAGGCATTCACAAGTGATCTTCATTGCTGCCGTCTGCTGCTTTTCTGCCCATGGTATCCCTTGTCAGTTTACATTCCTTCATTTTCCGTTTTATTGTCCTTCTCCAGGTTTCTTAGGTCGTCCATGTAATTTTTTCCCATCTGCTGTCCACCGGAGAGTTGTTTTTGCCAGAGTGTCACAAGGCATTCTGCAAACATGCCCAAGCCATCTCCATCGTCTTACTTTGATAACATTTGTCAGTGATGCACATTCTGTTTTCACCCTTAGTTTTTCATTTATGATCTGGTTTGGCCAGAATATCCGTAGAATTCTCCTTAAACATTTATTTTGAAAAGTCTCAAGTTTATAGGTAATTCCCGCTGTCATATTTCAGATTCACTGTTTTATAATAGTATTACTGTGCAGGTTATGGATTCATTTTACCCCCGACAGAAAAGAAATCCCTAAACATACCGGGGATTCTAACCCGGTTCTCCCGTTTGAGAACTCGTATCCCAACCGTTCGACCAGGTGTTCCTCGCCAAACACAGTAAATCCTAAACTAAATTAACAAGTAAAGTAACAAAACTTCATTTACCACTTATGAAGTTTTACTGGGGCAATTTTCATGAAAGCAAATTGCTGCAAACAAGAAATAAGGTACGCGTTAATCAACCGTTTCATGTTTGCAGATAGGTTGGAATATACATTAGGATTTATCCTTCCATAATTACGTGAAATATCAACACATTATTTCTTATATCGTTTTCTTACTTTGTCTAAAATACACAGATATACATACACACACGCGCGCTCCTCATAATAAACAGACTCTCCATAATATCTTGAACTCCCACTCTCACACATATTCCCTAATCAGTCATACTTGTATGCTGTCTTCTCTCTCTCTCTCTCTCTTTCTATCTCTCTCTCTCTCTTTCTATCTCTCTCTCTCTCTCTCTCTCTCTTCTCTCTCTTCTCTCTTCTCTCTTCTCTCTCTCTCTTCTCTGTCTCTGTCTCTCTCTCTGTCTCTCTCTCTTCTCTCTCTCTGTCTCTCTCTGTCTCTCTCTGTCTCTCTCTCTGTCTCTCTCTCTGTCTCTTCTCTCTCTCTCTCTCTCTCTCTCTCTCTCTCTCTCTCTCTCTCTCTCTCTCTCTCTCTCTATCTCTATCTCTCTCTCTACTTTTCTGTAGGTTTATGTTTGTCTACCTGGCTATTTAATCTGGCTAATGCTTGTTCACGTGCACAAACGTTTTCTTCTTCTTCTTCTTCTTCTTCTTCTTCTTCTTCTTCTTCTTCTTCTTCTTCTTCTTCTTCTTCTTCTTCTTCTTCTTCTTCTTCTTCTTCTTCTTCTTCTTCTTCTTCTTTTTTTTTTTTTCTTCTTCTTTTTCTTCTTCTTCTTCTTCTTCTTCTTCTTCTTCTTCTTCTTCTTCTTCTTCTTCTTCTTCTTCTTCTTCTTCTTCTTCTTCTTCTTCTTCTTCTTCTTCTTCTTCTTCTTCTTCTTCTTCTTCTTCTTCTTCTTCTTCTTCTTCTTTTTATGATTATTATTGTAATTTTTATTATTATTATTATTATTATTATTATTATTATTATTATTATTATTATTATTATTATTATTATTATTATTATTGGCATTCACCAGATGAAAACTCCGGCGGAAACTTCTGGTTGTTCGTCCTTCGTCCACTTTTGTTCTTGCCTGCGCTCTCCCCATCCTGCAGTTATAAAATGTGTAACAGATGTCAGAAATCCCACCGCCGCTTTCATTGCATCACTGCCACTTTATTCACCAGGTCGCACTCACTCACTCGCGCGCACAGACACGCACACACACATACACACATATATAAGACATCTAAACATACTTACACATAAATACTCTGGGCACTAACTGTTAGAGCTAAATGTATGTCGATTTCAAGCAACAAGCATGTTTAGAAATACTGGCGCCGTACCTGATGTCATTTAGACGCTACAACCTGGCACCAGACACCTCAACTCGACATCAGCTAGCCTTTTAAATGCCGCTTTTAATCGGGACACTGTAAACCTGAACATAATAAACTCGGGGTAAATGTTCAAGTATACTACAGTTTAGGTTGGAATTATTTTTTTACTTTTTTTTCCCTGCATCAGAAGTAAACATCTCTTACCAACATCAAACATGTATATACTTTGCGTCTTTTTTCTGCCTATATTTCTCTATTACGTTTTTGTCTGTCTGTCTGTCTGTTTATCTATATATCTATCTATCAATCCGTCCATCTATCTGTCCATTTATCTATCTGTCTATATATCCATCCACCCACCCACCCACCCATCCATCGATCGATCTATCTATCTATCTATCTATCTATCTATCTATCTATCTATCTATCTATCTATCTATCTATCTATCTATCTATCTATCTATCTATCTATCTATCTATCTATCTATCTATCTATCTATCTATCTATCTATCTATCTATCTATCTATCTATCTATCTATCTATCTATCTATCTATCTATCTATCTATCTATCTATCTATCTATCTATCTATCTATCTATCTATCTATCTATCTATCTATCTATTTATCTATCTATCTATCTATCTATCTATCTATCTATCTATCTATCTATCTATCTATCTATCTATCTATCTATCTATCTATCTATCTATCTATCTATCTATCTGTCTGTCTGTCTGTCTGTCTGTCTGTCTGTCTGTCTGTCTGTCTGTCTGTCTGTCTGTCTGTCTGTCTGTCTGTCTGTCTGTCTGTCTGTCTGTCTGTCTGTCTGTCTGTCTGTCTGTCTGTCTGTCTGTCTGTCTGTCTGTCTGTCTGTCTGTCTGTCTATCTGTCTGTCTATCCATCTATCTATCTATCCCCATGTATAGCAGTCTGTCTACCTGCCACGGCAGACGACCCACAAACCTGCCACATTCACCACACACACATAACATTTAACGACAGCATCTCCCCGAAGCCCTTATTCCCGCAACCTTCTGGCACATTCTACCTGCGTATGTTCAACAGACCTTGGACCTTTAAACTCTCTGACGTCCATTTGCTTCCTTGACATTTGCAGCAGGGATGTGCCTTCCTGGGCTTTCTCTCAGAGAAACAAAACCTTGCTGATCACGTGACTGTAGGTAAAGATGGAAGACTAGGAATGCTTAAACTTAGGTACTGGGGCACTTTACCTCCCCTCACCCCCCCCCCCCCCCGCCCCCTCATATTTTTTGAAAGGCTGTATCCCTAAATTTCAAATCAGTACTGTAGAATGGGGCGGAAATATGGAGAACAACTAAGGCAATTCAATACTAAGAAACTACATTAATTCATTAGCTGGTGCCTGTCACCAGCAAACCGTCATGATCCACCTGTGCTTCCGCACTGTTCACTCGCCTCCCAAAGGGCCCCTACAACATCTATATATAAAATAAGAGGAAACAGTGAAAAAAAAGGGGGGGGGGGAGAGAACCCTACATCTGCATACCCTTGTCATCATCATCGTTCAGTTATAATAATAACGATGATTATTATGATGATATTACTACCACAGAACCGTTCAACATTTGGGCCTTGTGATCTGGGGGTGGGGAATCAGCTTCGTTCAGGCGCCTTTTCTTCTCAAGCATTTATTTATACGTCTCAGGCTGTTTGTAAATTACTATTATTATTGCCCACTTTAACAAGTTCCGCCACTAGAAAATTAGACGGGCGCAGAACGCCACCTCCTTCTCCGTAATTATTCTGTGGGGCGGGGGGGGTGTAGGCGCCCCTGTGGTAGACAGGTTAACAGTTAATCAAAAGATTATCCTTACTGCACATAAGACAAGTCCATAAATGGAAGACAGGTGCAGTATGGGAAATCGGGATCACAGGTCAGATGGCGCCGGGACTAAAGAAACAAAATACAACCATGTCGAACAGAAATGAGGTGGCGGTTGGTCTGAAGCAGCGGTTCTCAACCTGTGGGTCGCGACCCTATTTTTGGGGTCGAACAACCCTTTTTTGGAGTCGAACAACCCTTTTTTGGGGTCGAACAACCCTTTTTGGGGTCGAACAACCCTTTCACAGGGGTCGATTGAAACCATCGAAAAACATATATTCATTGAAGTTATGACGAAGTAACGAAAATAATTGTATGTATCGGCGTCGCCACAATATGGTAAACTGTATTAAAGGGTCGCCTCATTAGGAAGGTTAAGAACCACTGGTGTAAATGTTAGAATACGGAACTATCTTGCACTAGACCCGAGTTCGAATTTTCGGCTAGCGCAGAATTGTTGTTGTTGTTGTTGTTGTTGTTGTTGTTGTGTTGTTGTTGTTTTTGTTGTTGTTGTTGATGTTGATGTTAGGAAATGTGAGGGTGGCAGTTTAAATCACACAGTTGGTCGCAATGACTCTAGCCACGCAGCTCTAAATCCTCGTGTTTCAGCCCCCCCCCCCCCCCTCTTCACCACCACCCACCACACCCTTACATCTAAAAATTAGTACATGCAACAATCATGAGTTTAACAAGCAAACACGGAACGGTATTTCGAAATGACGGAAGGACCTGTTAAACATAGGAGGGGTTGAATTCAGGAAAGATAAAAAAAAAAGGTAAGTTTTTTGACAACCGCTGATACCATTGTGAGGTGGCCGCGGGAGTGGGTGGGGGGAGGGGTAATAGACCCATTGCCCCTTAGTAAGCATGTCGTAAAAGGGGGTGTTTCCTTCGAAGTCAAGGTGCGTATACCTAAGAGACGAAGTACCAACAGTCTGCACACAAATAAGCCAGATGTGTAAAACGGAAGTGTAGGGAAAACTCAAGTTCTGGAACACTAAAGTCACACAAGCAGACGAACAATCAGAAATTTCTGCAGGACTTTACAGCCGATGCACATGGAGCAGAAGAAGAAGAAGAAGAAGAAGAAAGAAAGAAAGAAAGAAAGAAAGAAAGAAAGAAAGAAAAGGAAAAGAAAGAAAGAAAGAAAGAAAGAAAGAAAGAAAGAAAAGAAAAGAAAGAAAAGAAAGAAAAAGAAAGAAAGAAAAAGAGAAAGAAAGAAAGAAAAAGAAAGAAAGAAAGAAAAAGAAAGAAAGAAAGAAAGAAAGAAAGAAAGAAAGAAAAAAGAAAGAAAGAAAGAAAGAAAGAAAGAGAGAAAAGAGAGAAAGAGAGAAAGAAAGAAGGTAGAGAGAAAAAAGAAAGAAAGAAAGAAAGAAAGAAAGAAAGAAAGAAAGAAAGAAAGAAAGAAAGAAAGAAAGAAAGAAAAAAGAAAGAAAGAAAGCCGGCAGGAAGGCAGGCAGGAAGGTAGAAAGGAAAAAAAAAAGAAAGAAAGAAAGAAAGAAAGAAAGAAAGAAAAGAAAGAAAGAAAGAAAAGAAAGAAAGAAAGAAAGAAAGAAAGAAAGAAAGAAAAGAAAGAAAGAAAGAAAGAAAAGAAAGAAAGAAAGAAAGAAAGAAAAGAAAGAAAGAAAGAAAGAAAGAAAAAGAAGAAAGAAAGAAAAAGAAAGAAAAGAAAGAAAAGACAAGAAAGAAAGAAAGAAAGAAAGAAAGAAAGAAAGAAAGAAAGAAGAAAGAAAAGAAGAAAGAAAGAAAAACAGAAAGAAAGAAAGAAAGAAAGAAAGAAAGAAAGAAAGAAAGAAAGAAAGAAAGAAAGAAAAGAAATGAAGGAAGTAAGGAAAAGAAAAAAAAGAAAGAAAGAAAGAAGGCCGGCCGGCAGGCAGGCAGGCGGTAAGGTAGAAAGGAAGAAAGAAAGAAAGAAAGACAGACAGACAGAAAGACAGACAGACAGACAGACAGACAGACAGACAGACAGACAGACAGACAGACAGACAGACAGACAGACAGGCGGGCAGACAGACAGACAGACAGACAGACAGACAGACAGACAGACAGACAGACAGACAAGAAGGGGAAGGCAGAAGGAAAAAAAGAAGATTATATCTGGAACCAACCACCGATTCCCCCCCCCCCCCCTACCCCATCCCAAACATGTCTCCACATTTTTCACCATCACTGTCTCTGCGTCTAAAAACCTAATTTGATTAGAGACAAGATTGTGAAGGAAAACAGAACGGAAAGATTTCATCAAGAACCACACAACAATGACAGCCAGGACTATTTCACGGCGAAAACCAATCATAATAAAGAGTTGCCAGTTACGATCCCTGGTCAAGTACAATATTAGTTATTTTATTTTGGTCCCGACTCCGTGAATTCAATTTTACCGGAAAGCAAATGACTGAGTCGTATACACGGAAATTGGAAATGTTAGGGAATGGAGATTTATTATAGGAGTTGTGGGTGAGTGAATGGGGAGTAGGAACTGTTGCAATTAGAAGATTGGTATGGGAATTTGAATAATGGAACATGTGGGCAGGGTTAAAGGTCATAGATGATAAAATTGAGCAATAAGATCCGGACATGGGGAGAAAAAACGCGCCATGGTTCAAAAGCCTCTATTTCGTTCCCCAGTGACTGCGAGATAATCCACGAATCAAATCCGTAAACCCCTGTGTGGGTTCCAAGGCCCTCTTATAGGGAAAACAAGAATAGCCCCACTGCCTACCCAAAAGTATATCGTAAGAGTCGACTAATTCGGAGCTTCCTTTGAAGTCGGAGTGCATCTGCCTGAGAAACAAAGAAACAAACAGTCTGCACACATATGTGTCACATATGTCAAACAAAGGCACACGTAACACTCAGGTTCTGGAATAGGACTGCAGTCCAGAAGTGGACGAACAACCAGAACTTTTCACCAGACTTTACAGCTGGTGAACGCAAAGAAAATGAAGAAGTAGAAGATGTCTAAAATGCTACAGGAAAGATGTCCTTAAAATTATGACCGTCATTTCTTTGTTATTACATTTGTATCACACACTCTACAAACAATAGAACAACCCACACGACTAAACAAATCTACTCTCCTGGTCTCCTTCTGCCTCATTTTGTCTCGTCTTCCCATCGCACAGAATATTCTTTATTTAGTCAAATGTTGCTTTTGCTTCAGCTATTTCACATTTTTTAACGTCTGTAAAACATCTTCTGTCTGCTCTTATCACCGTATCAGCGTGTGAGCTTTCTTCAAGACTTCCCATTAACTTTAATGCAGCATTTTGGAGGTTCCATTTTCTTTGTAGTTACCATTAATTCTGTTTTCCTGATGTTTAAACTAAGAAATTTGATTTGATTTTCCGTGTCAGTTCAGTTATGTCCGTTTTTTCTTGCAGCTGTGTTTCATGTTCAACGATCAAAACTGTATCGTCAGCAAATTGCAAATTGTTCACACAATGCACACCAACTGATATTTCTGGCTTGTCATGCACCGATCTGTCGTCTCTGTGGTTAAGTCGATGCGAACGCTTCCTAATGCCGGGATGCCGGGTTCGATCTTAGTTGCGGGCCATGCGCCTTGCGTTGGTTTCGACAGTGGTATCAAGAAAGCCGACCGTTCAGGAGCAATGGCAAACTACTGGGTGTAAATTTGCCTAGAAAAACCACACAACAGCCAGGGGCTGTTGGGGTTGGTTCTGCAGCGTCCTGTAAAGGATACGCAACTAACCATGCACCGATCTAATCATTATTTTACTGTTAACTAAAACGAACGTCTTCTGTGCGTTCAGGCCAATTGGGCATAAAGGGCTAGACTTATGTATTATAAATTACTCAACACTCAGTAAGTGATGTAGTCAACATTCACGCCTGCCGCCTTTACTTCCCAGGAACTTACCTGGTACTCACTCAAGGCTAGATCAACATGATAGTAATTACTGGAGAAAAAAAAAAGTCCGTTCAGATTCGAACCCACGACCTCCGGATCTGCAGGCAAATGTCTATCCACTACACTACGGCGGCTCCCATTGTGTCACTGTTCAGACTGAATTAAACGATTGAAGTGCAGTTTGATCTATCACTTTAACCAATCAGGTTCCACCCGAGCAGAAATGTTTAAATTTAAAAAAAACACACACACAATTAATCACAAAATTCTTTGATGTGAAGATAAAAGTGGAGAAGCCAGGTTGAATCACAACATAAGATTTGTTACACATAAATGGAGTAAGTCAAGAACCCTTTCCCACACCTTCAGACGTTTTGGGTATATAGGGCTAGACCTATATTTTTTTGACCAACCGCAAAAGATGGGTGATGTGGTCAGCATCACGCCGGCCGCCTTTACTTTCCAGGACTGCACTTGGTACATATCCAAGGCTGGGTCGACCTGGGAGCCAAGGTGATTTTTGAAAAAACGTCTGGCTCCGCCAGGGAGCGAACTCACAACCTTTCGATCCGCAAGCGAGCGATATGTTACATGTGGCCAATTCTTTTTTATGACCAAGACAGGAATGGGAATAAAAATATATTCCCTCGACCAGTTGGAAGATTAAAGAAAAAAACCTCGATTGAATTCCTCATGATTGATGGTCGCTTGAAGAAGAAAAATTGGTCTGCATGTTAGAGAGATGAGAAATTATCTAATGGCAGGTGAAATAGGATCTTTCTTTTGAATTCTTGCAGAAGAGGAAAGATGAATGGATGCAGTTAGGGGGTGAGTGTCCCTCTGTTAGGGCCTGCAGACACCTTAGCCTCTTACCCAAAATGTTAAGGGGGCAGGCTTATCCCTCTCCCCCCCCCCCCCCCCCACAATTCCACACATGCACGCAGACAACCATACATAGATATTTTCTTTCAAATATGTGTTTAAACACTTCAAATAATCTGAAATTAATTATTATATTTATTTGGGCTCAGCAGATAATAATAATAATAATAATAATAATTGTTAGTACTCTTAGAACGGCTAGCCGCCTGCCGAATGAACCACATAGAGCATCAACACCATAGCTCCAGCGACGAGCCCATTGATCTCTGTTTAGAGTTCACTCTGAAATAAAGGGCTCAGTCATGACACGAACCCACTACATTTAGAGCAAGAGGCAAACGGCTTTTGAAAAAATCGTAGTCGGTCGGATTTGAACATGCGCGGGAAAATCCCATTAGATTTCTAGTCCATCGTCCTGACAACTCGGCCACGACGACACCATATACGTTAAAACACCCTTCAACTGAAGCGAAGAGGCTTCTCTTACCCGGAGATTCAAGGCACACAAGCCTCTAAGTTCCGTTGCCGCTGAATATGATTCGTAAACCTGTTCAGTCTCAAGAAAAGGCAAAGAAACAGTGGCTAATACTCTAATGTGTTAGAGACGTTTCTGCAGCCTTACCTGTCCAGATTATAAATATAAACTATAAATCGCGACTCATAAAGTCCCGCTGACGCAGTGGTTCTCAACCTTCCTAATTATACGACCCTTTAGTACAGTTCCTTGCATTGTCATGAATCCCAATGATAACATTATTTTCGTTGCTACTTCATAACGTCAGTGGATATGTGTTTTCCTATGGTCTTTGACGACCCCTGTGAAAGAGTCGAAAGACCCACAGAAGTGTCGCGACCCACAGGTGGAGAACCGCTCAAAGTTACCTTCGACAGCGAAATCTTTACCCGTGATTCATGGCGTCACATGAGATTACAGCGGCGTGGAACTTGACGATAGTCATGAGTCCATAATTACTTTTTAACCTCTGTTTTCTTTTGACCTTTCATCTTTGGTAGAAGGTTTCTTTGATCGTTGTGTGCATAATTGTTTCTCCGCAGTTTTATTTGGTGCATCTTGTCTCCTGAAATTAAATGGAATTGTTAAAGGTGCGTGGTCGGGCTAATCTACTGGCGGCCCGCGGGGTGAACCAAGGCTGCAGAGGCATAGCAAGATTCGTGTCTATAACTTTACTCCCACTAAAGAAAACACAGCAACAATTCGAAATTATAAAATACTATGCAAGCTGTGCTCAAACAACATACAAGAAACAGAAGAACACATATTTTATGAATGTACAACAATACAGACCACACTTCAAAACCTCAAAAACATCATCTACAAATACACAACAACACAAGCAGATATATACAAAGCAATATTCTTAAACACAATTCCCTCATGCTGTGGCCACCATTTAGTACAGTTCCCTCACGCTGTGGCCACCATTTAATACAGTTCCCTCATGCTGCGGCCACCATTTAGTACAGTTCCCTCACGCTGTGGCCACCATTTAGTACAGTTCCCTCATGCTGCGGCCACCAATTAGTACAGTTCCCTCATGCTGCGGCCACCATTTAGTACAGTTCCCTCATGCTGTGGCCACCATTTAATACAGTTCCCTCATGCTGCGGCCACCATTTAATACAGTTCCCTCATGCTGCGGCCACCATTTAGTACAGTTCCCTCATGCTGCGGCCACCATTTAGTACAGTTCCCTCATGCTGCGGCCACCATTTAGTACAGTTCCCTCATGCTGCGGCCACCATTTAGTACAGTTCCCTCATGCTGCGGCCACCATTTAGTACAGTTCCCTCATGCTCTGGCCACCATTTAATACAGTTCCCTCATGCTGCAGCCACCATTTAGTACAGTTCCCTCATGCTGCGGCCACCATTTAGTACAGTTCCCTCATGCTGTGGCCACCATTTAATACAGTTCCCTCATGCTGCGGCCACCATTTAGTACAGTTCACTCATGCTGCGGCGACCATTTAGTACAGTTCCCTCATGCTGCGGCCACCATTTAGTACATTTCCCTCATGTTGCGGCGACCCTTTAGTGCAGTTCCCTCATGTTGCGGCGACCCTTTAGTACAGTTCCCTCATGCTGCGGCGACCCTTTAGTACAGTTCCCTCATGTTGCGGCGACCCTTTAGTACAGTTCCCTCATGCTGCGGCGACCCTTTAGTACAGTTCCCTCATGTTGCGGCGACCCTTTAGTACAGTTCCCTCATGTTGCAGCGACACCCAGACAATAATTTTCTTCAATAACATAAATGAATATGTGTTTTCCCTGGGTCTAAGGCGACCCCTGTGAAAGCGTCGTTCGGTACAAAAAGGCGCCACAAGCAGGTTGAGAACTACTGTTCTAGTCACTGTACCTACCCGGGGTTCCCAAACTTCTAAAGCTAAAGTTCCAAAATTTTAAAGACCCAAAAATGTTTGTTTCGTATCCTTTACAGGACGTTACAGAACCAGCCCCATAATTTTTTAACTGTTGTGGTTTTTTTTCTAGACAAATGTTACGTTCACTCATTTTCCACTAACCCTAAACGGTCGGCTCTTGATACCACTTTCGAAATCAACGCTAGACGGTCTGCTGCCAGATCGCCTACAGCTGGGATCGAACCCAGGAAGATAAGTCTCAACGCCCAAGCCACATAAGCCGACTTTAAGACAAAAGAGTTGTTAAATAAAAAGTGCACTAACCGTTAACTAACGTCTACTGATATATGGTAAATAATGAGACAAGAATGTGTCAGAATGGCTTGCAAATCATTGATGCATTTCACATCTGTAGAAGAAATCTTTACACTTGCTACCAGGGCGCCACCACAGGGAAGTCATAGGTAAGGGAGGGAAGGGGAGAGGGGATGGCAAACCCCCTTGCAAAAATGTTGTTAAATGCTAGGTAGAAAAAGACGACGACGAAGAAGAAGAAGAAGAAGAAGAAGAAGAAGAAGAAGAAGAAGAAGAAGAAGAAGAAGAAGAAGAAGAAGAAGAAGAAGAAGGAGGAGGAGGAAGAAGAGGAGGAGAAAATGATGATGAGGAGGGGGAGGGTAGGATGATTATGATGATAAAGATGATGATGATAAAATGATGATATTGCTGATTATGATAATCAAAAAGATGATGCTGATGATGTTGATGAAGGCAGTTCATTATCGTGTACTGAGTGGGTCTCATCACAGCATGTCGGAAGGGCACTTCTTCTTCTTCTACTTCTTCTTCTTCTCCTCGTCGTCCTCCTCCTCCTCCTCCTCCTCCTCCTCCTCCTTCTTCTTCTTCTTCTTCTTCTTCTTCTTCTTCTTCTTCTTCTTCTTCTTCTTCTTCTCCTTCTCCTCCTCCTTCTCCTCCGTCCTCTCCTTCTCCTTCTTCTTCTTCTTTTTCTTCATTTTCCTCCTCCTCCTCCTCCTCCTCTTCTTCTTCTTCTTCTTCTTCTTCTTCTTCTTCTTCTTCTTCTTCTTCTTCTTCTTCTTCTTCTTCTTCTTCTTCTTCTTCTTCTTTTTTTCTTCTTCTTTATCTTCTTCTTCTTCTTCTTCTTCTTCTTCTTCTTCTTCTTCTTCTTCTTCTTCTTCTTCTTCTTCTTCTTCTTCTTCTTCTTCTTCTTCTTCTTCTTCTTCTTCTTCTTCATCTTTTTTTCTTCTTCTTCTTCTTCTTCTTCTTCTTCTTCTTCTTCTTCTTCTTCTTCTTCTTCTTCTTCTTCTTATTTTTCTTCTTCTTCTTCTTTTTCTTCTTCTTCTGTTCTCTACTACAAGAATGCATGGTGCTGTCAGTTTAGTAAGAAATATCTGGAACGGGCCTTTCTGTTCGTTTCCTATATGGTACTTTTCAGTGTATTAGGGGCAGTTCCCGTTTAAGGGCCAAAATATTAGTAGCATATCCCGTTTTAAGCCTAAAGTATTATTGTCGCCCAACACGTGAGGAATCATGATGTGAAGAACCCGTGTAGTCTTAAGATTCTGTTCCCTGAGCTTCCCATGGCAGTATTGTTAGTTCATTCACTACTCTACCAGACTGTTCTGTGTTACCTTCTTGGCATCCCCGTCCATATGCTGATTCACAAGCTTGTTTAAATTGGCAGCGAAACGTCGATTGGACTCGAGGTGGCACTCACTCACCTCTTCCGAACCTATTATTGATTTCACTTCACCTCGTTGTTTCCATCATTCAGCGCTCTCTTAATTTATTCTTGTCTGTCAATTGAATTATGTCCTGAATAATTTCCACTTAACTGCTTTATTGTTTTCCAAGTAAAGTTGGCTTCTTCTTCTTCTTCTTCTTCTTCTTCTTCTTCTTCTTCTTCTTCTTCTTCTTCTTCTTCTTCTTCTTCTTCTTCTGCTTCTTCTTTTCTTCTTCTTTCTCTTCTTTCTTTCTTTCTTTCTTTCTTTCTTTCTTTCTTTCTTTCTTTCTTTCTTTCTTTCTTTCTTTCTTTCTTTCTTTCTTCTTTCTTCTTTTTCTTCTTCTTCTTTTTCTTTTTCTTCTTTTTCTTTTTCTTCTTTTTCCTCTTCTTCTTCTTCTTCTTCTTCTTCTTCTTCTTCTTCTTCTTCTTCTTCTTCTTCTTCTTCTTCTTCTTCTTCTTCTTCTTCTTCTTCTTCTTCTTCTTCTTCTTCTTTTTCGCCTTCTTCTTCGCCTTCTTCTTCTTCTTCGCCTTCTTCTTTTTCCTCTTCCTCCTACTCTGCTTCTTCTTCTTTTTCTTTTTCTTTTCTTCCGCGCTCACCCTTAAAAGATCTATCGGCACGTTATGCTGTGATTTGTTTCCCTAGAATATTTGCACCCTTCAGCTCATCACATGTGATTTTAATCAACACATCATTCGTCGCCTTTTACGGCTTGAATCTTATGGGTCGGCTAGTCTCTTCTATTTCCCCCTCTGAAATTTGATTTCGGATGATGATTCCAGAATGTTGATGATGATATTATTGTCGATGATGTAATTAGGGCATATACCAATAGAGGAGAGGGACGTAGAGCAAGAGGTAGACCAAGAACAAGATGGAAAGATAATATCAGAGAAACTACAGCACTAGGATGTGTCTGTGGTCGAAACAGCCAGAAGAGCACGAAGCAAGACCTTATAACTTCCCTGACACGCGAAGCGGTAAAAGAGGACGAAAAGATGAAAAAGAAGATAATATTTTTCATTCTCAGTGAAAACAAGAGCAACTACATTAAACAGACAAACTAATCAAAGAAGACGTTAAAACACACACTGCAAAAACAAAACAAAAACAAAAAGGTTAGTTGCGTATCTTTACAGGACGTTGCAGAACCAACCCCAGCAGCCCCTGGCTGTTGTGTGGTTTCTCTAGGCAAAGTACGTCCAGTAGTTTGTCATTGCTTACTGGACGGTCGGCTTCTTGATACCACTGTCGAAACCAACGCAAGTCGCATGGGCCGCAGCTGGGATCGAACCCGGTACCCCGGCATTACGAATCGTTCGTATTGACTTAGCCACAGAGCCGACAAAACTTACACTGCAATGTGTTAAAATTTCATTACTGTTATTCTACAGTCTGTATCGTCCATCTGAATCTCTGAATGCGTGATCTGATGTAAACAAAACTCTCGTGAACAGATTTGAGTGTGGCTAAAACGAGAACAGATCTCCGTCGGAGGGTGGTCCGCATAAAGAGAAGGATATTTTGTGAGTTGGGAGAATTTATGTCTCCTGTCCGGACCTCTTTGTGGCTCTCTGGGGTATGTTGGGAGTAAGCAACTCGGACATTCCATTAAAGTGATGAATCGTTTCTTTCTTCGGAGGTCGTTGCAGACTACAGCGGATTTCAGAGTTCAAAAAGGTGTTTTGCTTGAGCTTTGATTTGTTTCTCTTGGTTATCTTGGGTTTACTGTCAGAAGGTCTATAGCAGCGGTTCCCAGCCTGTGGATCGCGACCCTTCTGGGGTCGAACAACCCTCTTATAAGTGTCGCCAAAGTCTTTTGGCAAACATATTCACTGGGGATATCAAGTAGCAACGAAAATAATTGTATAGTTGGGGTGTCGCCACAACATGAAGAACTGTATTAAAGGGTCGCCGTATTAGAGAGGTTGAGAACCCCTGGTCTATAGTATCAACTCTTCTTCGTTGTCGCATTTGGTGCCATCTTCTCTGTCTTGTACGTGTTGTTACTCGTGGTTGCCCATAAGTGTCTCGTATTTATTATAACAAAAGATAGTATGTTCATTTACCAAAAAGAAGCCGCGGCGTCCGTGGCTTAGGCGTTGCGAGTCTGACTCGTAATTCCAACGTACCGAGATCGAAACCCACTGCTGTCTGCGTGGATTCTTATCATGGTATAGGGCGTCGTAGGTCAACTTAGCCTTAAATGGATACCAGGATGGACGTCCTGGGGAAGTAAAGACAACCGGCGTAATGCTGACCACATCACCCACCTAGTACCGATTGGTCTGTAAAAATTCGGTTCTCTTCTCATATGCCCGATGCACCTAGAGGCGTGAAACAGGACTTTAATTTTTTTTTAAATAGAGAAGCCACTGTGGTTTAGCGACGAGACACTCATTCCGTGGATCCGAAGGTCGTGGGTTCAAATCCGAGCAGACCCTGACATTGACTGTTGTGAAAAAATGTTGTTGTTATCGATCCAGCGGCGCATGAGCTTTCGCCCTTTGGCCCAATGCCATGTAGTGGAATTTGCATGTTATTACAAGCTGTTCTTTTCCTCCGTACAAGGTGTTCCACTTGTCTGGTCTCGGAGGGAGTAGCGTTCTTTTTGTCTCACTGAGTTTTGGGCACTCAAAGAGATGGTGTTCGACAGTTTCGTAGGGGTAGTTACATAGCTGGCACTCTGAGGAGTGTTGTGGCTGTATTCTGTTTAGGTGTCCATTGAGTGGAGTATGTTGCGTTCTAAGTCTGAATATGGTGGCCTGGTCCCTTCTTGTTAGATGGTTAATGCTGTCATTAGGATCAGGGCCAGACATATGTCTATAAACCTCTCTTCCAGTGTCTCCCATGGCCCATCTGTTCAACCAAGTCTCTTTGTTTATAGCACTTATCAGTGTTTTTGCTGTCTGGAGGGTTGTCGCTGTAGGTGGTTGTTCTTGTGTTGCTCCTTTCTTTGCCAATCTGTCAGCTCTGTCATTACCTGGTGTGCCGGAGTGACCTGGAATCCACTGCATCACTATTCTGATGTTGTATGAGGTAATAAGCTGATCAGCATCCAGGATTATCTTGGCTATGTTAGTTCTGCAGCGTTCACTGCCCTCCAGAGCTTTAAGGGCAGACATTGAATCTGTGAAGATGACAATATTTTGGACCTTTGAAGGGTAAACATCCATTACAGTCTTTAGGTGGTATACTGCTGTTTCCAGTGCAATTATTTCAGCTTCATAGTTTGAACAGAATTCCCCGCATGCATCAAAAATCTCTTCAACAGATCCATCGGGATAACCTATGTAGATTCCGTAACCTGCTTTAATGGTAGCTTTAAATGCTGATCCATCAGTATAGACATGTATCCATTCTTGGGGGTAAGAATCAACGGTCTTTAGTGATGACCTTAGCTCCCAGGTCGACCCAGACTTGTATGGGTGCCATGTAAAGTGCTGGGAAGTAAAGACGACCGGCGGGTTGTTGACCACATTACCCATCGGAATGTGTTACTGGTCAGTAGACTTTTAAAGGGGGAGCGCGGGAGAAGAAAAAGGAGAAAACATTAAAGTCTAGCATAGATTGCCCAATAAACCTGATGGCATGAAAGAGTATCCGTTACATTTTTAATCAGCATAGAATTATTTTAATTATTATGCTTTCAAATTAGGATTTGATCGCTGTAGCGCCTGACATCCACCCCTCCCCACTTTTTCCCTTAACAGGATGTAAAGGATTGGAGCCATCTTTCTACCAATGTTTTATCTGTTTCAGCACGCCTAAACCCCGGTGCTTCTTGAGACACAAACAAGGAATTAGCTGTCCTGTTCTCACAAAAAGACCAAACAAACGTGCAAGGAGTCCAAACTGAACTGAATGTTTTCTCTGCCCACAAAGGAACCCCGAGGGGAAAAAAAGGCCCAATCAATACAATTCCTTGGGCGTCCCGCTACATTCAGCGAGTCATATGTTCGTGTCTTTCTTCTTACAACAGGCGCCAGATTATTTCCCTGGTGTTCTTTCTAAAAAAATCTGACAGTGTTATTCAGGTCGCAGATTAAACACATCGACTCTTTATTCTTGGAGACACAAAAGCTGCAAATTGAAATATCGACTTCCTGTTCCATTTTCCTACGTTCGCTTTTTAAGGGACCTTGTGCACACTGTGTTGTAGTTCACAGCTAAGCTGTGAACATTTTTTGCGCCTTCTAGCACACCAAGTCTGATTTAACTCTTTTAATACCAGAAGATCGAGGCTAATAATCAAAGCAGTAAAATGATAGGTGTACTTTATTCACCTAGATTATATCTACAATTCTGGTTGGAGTCAGATGTGTTGTTGAAGTGCTTGAGTATGCACTGACTGAATATATGATGCAGAAACATAGAAAACATATTCATTGATGAGTTTTAAAATCCATACTGGAGGGACAAGTCGAAGGCAAGAGAGCGAGATGTCGGCAAGGATGTAAGTGGAAGGACCGCAACAACATCAAGAGATGGACGGGTAGCAGTTTGAGAGTTTACAACCAGTCTAATCCATCCCTCACCCCCCATCCTTCCCCGCCCAACTTTTTCAGAATCCCATACAGGGTGCTTTCCAGTGTTGCCACTTTTTCACAGTCGACCTCACTGCATATTGGGCATTTCCATGCGTGCTCAGTCCTCCGATGCAGCACACACTAGAAAGTACTTCTGCTAATTGTTCCAATAAGAAGCTGGTTATATTGTCGCCTATATCGGCCTCGAAGACGGCATAGACGTACTTCATCATGCTTTACTCCCATCTCACGCAATCGTTTTAGTGTCAGGGATTCCTTATTATCCTCTTGGCCAGTCGGTACAGCGTTGACGATATTTGTTATGTCCATGCTTCTTCCCGCAATCCTTAGTGCATTGCTTGCCACTCACTCATTTCCCTTTACGCCCACATAACCAGGTGTGTAGATACAGGTGAGGGAGGTTAAGTGCGATATTAAAATGCCTTCTACCCGTACAGAGCGCATATCGCCTGTTGCTATCTTCTGAATCATATTCATGTAGTCTGATACAGTTACTGCCTATAAAACTTCTGATTTATAATAGTATAATATGTTTGAAAAAGGGTAAATCTATATTCAATGTCAGTGAGTCGTATATCGCGGAGAGACATGATCGCCCACGTCAGTCGGCAAGGCACCTGATGATGATGTTGATGAAATCCTTTACAGAATGCTCTTGGTAAGGCACGCCTAAAAATCTCTCTCTCTCTCTCTCTCTCTCTCTCTCTCTCTCTCTCTCTCTCTCTCTCTCTCTCTCTCTCTCTCTAGCCAATTCCCCAGCCCTGTGTGCTTTTATATTGAATGCACCTTCAATGGCTTGTGCTGACTTTCACGAAGGTCTGCCTCGCTGTCTGTGTGAGAGCTACCAGTTACGGTGCTAGCTGCAGCAAGTCGCAGATTTGAAAGCGAATCTCCTATGCCTCTGGACAGGAAGAACAGACATAACAAGCATCAGCACAAACTTAGTCTAGATAGTTCACCATTGTGCCCGTGTGGGCTGTGTGTGCAAACTGCAGAACATGTTCTGCAATAATGTCCCTTTGTACAGCCTATTAAGAAGGTAGTAGTAGTAGTAGTAGTATTTTTACCCCACCAGGACATCACACAAGCGATTAACACCCGATGACACAAAGTACCACCCTGTGGATGAGGATCACCCTTGGAGAGGTCCAAGAAACTGCGTTCTGCCATTAGGTCATATTTATGGCCGGGCTATATTGCGGCCTCTGGCAAGAGCCAAAGTAGGGCTTCAAAATAACGAAAAATTGCATCCCACATTGGGATGACTAGGGCGATGTAATTAAGAAGGAAATACTCAGCCGACACCATAGAAGAAATACAAAACTAAAATTTAACTCAGAAAAAAGCAAACAAAAAAAGATATCAGTGTTATCACAAGAACTCGTTTGTGGGTACAAATCATAAAGACATCACAAGAAGAAGTTCCCACTTGGAGACAGTACCTACCGTCTGCGTTCACTTTCCGTTTCCGGACCAGATCAATCTTGTTGGCCACAAGAACGATCACCCGGTCTGTCCCGTAATCCACCCGCAGGTAACGGATGAGTTCCTGTGCTTGCTGGAAGCTGGAGTTGTCGTTAATGGCGAAGACGACCACGTACGCATCGAGAAGCTGCTGTAGACCCTCCACGATTACCTGCAATGGAATCACAAGTTTCAGTCATTGATTTCCCTGTGTGGGTTCCATGGCTCGAGTTTCCATCCACGATTAACTGCAGTGGAATCACAAGTTTCAGTAGCTGATTATCAGATGATACGGTAATCGCAGTTCCAAATCCACCACAAACGGGTCACTTCATCGTGGCACCGCTCCTGTGCCTATAAAAACTATAATGTCCATCACTGTCGCCTGTATAAACAAACTGACACACACCAGCCGTTTCAGCAATGTAGATCTCACACACACGTGCATGTTGCGCCGTTAGATGTGCCAACACAAACAGTCCGACATTGGCAATTCAGTTCTTCGTGGATAGGAAGCAGGGGTTACAATAGATCAGTGATTGATTATCCCGTGTATGTTACCGGACATATGTCGTATTGACCCCTAAAAAGCATGTCCTAAAATTAAATTAATCAGTGGCCTGGTGAAACTGGATGTGTTGCGTTAAAAGTGCGCACATATTGCAGCCTTGCTGTAAATCATAGCACAATGTGCCAAAGGCTTTTTTTTTTTTTTTTAAAGTTCGAATGAAGAACAAGTTATTATTAGTAGCATACTGCCATAGCATGTTAGTTTAATTAAGATTCAGTTATTAGTTGCAGTCTTTGTTATTTCGTATCGTTCAAAGTCGAATCTTGTCATGTTATGCCGTGTCATATCATGTCGTTCCATTTAGTATATGAAAGTTCTTGGCAAAAGCTAATGCTCGACGTTTGGTGCAGGAAAGACTAGCATATGGTATCACACCACCCAGCTTAGGAATGGAGGTGGAGGCGGTCACTGCAGCTTTCCGCTGGTTAGAGAACACGACACACACACACCACACACACACACACACACACACACACGTCGTGATGTAACTGACTCAGAAAGCATGCTGAGGAAGGTGAGGACACTCATGCTTTGTGCAGAGTGGCTTGCATAAGAAGTTCGTTGTAGTCTCACCTCATGTTATATAGTGACAGGTTTTACAGTGTGGACTGCTTAAGGGGTCCTCGGATGTGGCCAATTTCTGTTATAAAGAAAAATCTGTTTATCCCCAGCAATTTTTCTTGCTTTAATTATTATCTGGATAAGAGAAATTTCTTAAAAGGAGAATCATTTTTTTAGGTTCCTGGTGAGTTCTCCTTATCAGGACTGCCTTGTATTAGGTTATTATAGTTTCAGAAATTAGTTGTGGTCTCATGTCAATATATATCGTGACACTTTATATCAAGTTATTACAGTTTTAGAGATAAGTTGTGGTCTCATGTCAATATATATCGTGACACTTTATATCAGGTTATTACAGTTTTAGAGATAAGTTGTGGTCTCATGTCAATATATATCGTGACACTTTATATCAGGTTATTACAGTTTTAGAGATAAGTTGTGGTCTCATGTCAATATATATCGTGACACTTTATATCAGGTTATTACAGTTTTAGAGATAAGTTGTGGTCTCATGTCAATATATATCGTGACACTTTATATCAGGTTATTACAGTTTTTAGAGATAAGTTGTGGTCTCATGTCAATTTATATCGTGACACTTTATATCAGGTTATTACAGTTTTAGAGATAAGTTGTGGTCTCATGTCAAGTATGGTATATCGTGACACTTTATATCAGGTTATTACAGTTTTAGAGATAAGTTGTGGTCTCATGTCAATATATATCGTGACACTTTATATCAGGGTATTACAGTTTTAGAGATAAGTTGTGGTCTCATGGCAGTTTATATCGTGACACTTTATATCAGGTTATTACAGTTTTAGAGATAAGTTGTGGTCTCATGTCAATATATATCGTGACACTTTATATCAGGTTATTACAGTTTTAGAGATAAGTTGTGGTCTCATGTCAGTTTATATCGTGACACTTTATATCAGGTTATTACAGTTTTAGAGATAAGTTGTGGTCTCATGTCAGTTTATATCGTGACACTTTATATCAGGTTATTACAGTTTTAGAGATAAGTTGTGGTCTCATGGCAGTTTATATCGTGACATTTTATATCAGGTTATTACAGTTTTAGAGATAAGTTGTGGTCTCATGTCAGTTTATATCGTGACACTTTATATCAGGTTATTACAGTTTTAGAGATAAGTTGTCAGGTTATTACAGTTTTAGAGATAAGTTGTCGTCTCATGGCAGTTTATATCAGGTTATTACAGTTTTAGAGATAAGTTGTGGTCTCATGGCACTTTATATCAGGTTATTACAGTTTTAGAGATAAGTTGTGGTCTCATGGCAGTTTATATCAGGTTATTACAGTTTTAGAGATAAGTTGTGGTCTCATGGCACTTTATATCAGGTTATTACAGTTTTAGAGATAAGTTGTGGTCTCATGGCAGTTTATATCGTGACACTTTATATCAGGTTATTACAGTTTTAGATATTAAATTTTGTCTCATGTCAGTTTATATCGTGACACTTCCTATTAGGTTCTTACAATTTTAGAGCTTAGAATTTGCTTCGGTGAAGTTAAATCGTCACACTTTATATCAAGACTAGGTCTTATGTTATCAAGGAATCTTTAACGGGCACAACGTGAGTTATCTGAATCTTTTCCCATTAATCTCAGAATACTGGAATTCCAGTTAATGTCCTCTGGCCGGTGGAGGAATACGCGTTCTTTCTTCATATTTTATATATATATCATATACAGTCTATTGACAAGACGTCGACCTGGCTGCTTCGAGATACTAAGCTAAGTGATTTTTTTATATTTGTGTGGTATTGTTTGATTTAATTAAGCACCGATGAAAGCTTCACAGCCGCAACGTTCAGTTTTGTTTGTGTTTGTTATATTGTGAAGCTTGCTGGTATATTTCTTTATGTTCGTTTTTAATATTTTTCTTGATATTGTTCCTATTTTCTACGAATTCAAACAGGCAACACCGCAAAACTAGTTTGGCTTCTTCGAAACAGTCGTGGATTCCATAATCTATTATCTGTATGCCATTCACAATAATGCTTGTGTAAGCTGTTAGTTTTGTCGGAACTGCTGTCTGTGTCAATATTCGAATGCGGCAGTGAGATCCAGAAGTGCTGAAGCAGACGGTGTGGTGCTGCAGGGACCTCGACTCATACTTGTCAGGACACATATAAATATCTCCGCAGTCATCCAAAGAGGAGGTTCCAAGCCAGGAGATAGGCCAGTGTAGATATGGTTGATGTTTCTTTCTTTCTACGTCGGAGGGCATCTGACAAAGAACCAACAGCCTGCTCATAAATAATCCAGATCTATGAAACGGATCTGCACACCACACAACACTTAAGTCCTTTAAAAAGATAAAAGTCACTAAGGGAACGAAAAAGCAGGAATTTCCGCCGGAGTTTAGAGCCGGTAAACGCAAAGAAGAAGAAGAAGAAGAAGAAGAAGAAGAAGAAGAAGAAGAAGAAGAAGAAGAAGAAGAAGAAGAAGAAGAAGAAGAAGAAGAAGAAGAAGAAGAAGAAGAAGAAGAAGAAGAAGAAGAAGAAAAAGGAGAAGAAGATGAAGAAGGAGAAGAAGATGAAGAAGAAGAAGAAGAAGAAGAAGAAGAAGAAGAAGAAGAAGAAGAAGAAGAAGAAGAAGAAGAAGAAGAAGAAGAAGAAGAAGAAGAAGAAGAAGAAGACGAAGAAGAAGACGAAGAAGAAGAAGAAGAAGAAGAAGAAGAAGAAGAAGAAGAAGAAGAAGAAGAAGAAGAAGAAGAAGAAGAAGAAAAAGAAGAATAAAAAGAAAAAGAAGAAGAAGAAGGAATAAGGATGAAGGAAGAATAAAGAAGAAAGAAAGAAAAAGGAAGGAAGAAGAAGAAGAACATGATGATGATAATTATAATGGTGGTGATGATGATGATTATTATTATTATTATTATGATAATGGTAGATGACGACGACGATGATGATCACAATATGATGATAGAATATGATTAATGACGATGATGGATGATCATAATGACGATGATGATGGCGATAATGATGGTGATAATGACGATGGATGACGATAATAGATAATGATGATGATAACGATGATGATAGATGACGATGAGGAAGAAGAAGATATTGCTCTGACAGGCATTGTAGGTGGTTTTCGCTTGCACAGGTTAACAGCAGGTTGAGAACCACTTGTCTACATCGTTCCCATTTGAAGTTAATTACTTTAAACTAAATGTTTGGGTGCTGGCTTGCTTCCATCCTTTGATGTCTTCATGTTCGCATGTCCTTACCTCATTTGATTCCGTTTTCTTCATTCCGACGAGTTTAGAAAACATGGCTCCCAGCTCTCAGTCACATGATCACACCGGAAACGAAGGCCAAAGCAACGCATCGGCCTCAAAACATATTTCTGTGGTCATTAGATGACGATAGTGATTCTGTCAGGGAGTTCGTGAACCCTTTCTTGGCTCGTTTGTAGATGTAAAAGTTTCGTGGGCAAGTAAAAGAAATTGTTTCATCCTGTACCGCATCCTATTTATCGTCCTCCTCCTTCTTTTTGTTCTTCTTCCTCCTTGTCCTCCCCTCCCCCTCATTATTCTTCTCCTTCTACTATTTCTTTTTCTTCTTCTTCTTTTTCTTCTTCTTCTTCTTCTTCTTCTTCTTCTTCTTCTTCTTCTTCTTCTTCTTCTTCTTCTTCTTCTTCTTCTTCTTCTTCTTCTTCTGCTTCTTCATCTTTTTCTTCAGTTTCTTTTTCTTCTTCTTCTTCTCCTTCTATTTCTTTCTTTCTTCTTCTTATTTTTCTTATTATTATTATTATTATTATTATTATTATTATTATTATTATTATTATTATTATTTTTCTTTTTCTTCTTCTGTTTCTTCATCTTCTTCTTCATTTTCTTTTTCTTCTTCTTCTCCTTCCTCTTCCTCTTCTTCTTCTTCTTCTTCTACTTCTTCTTCTTCTTCTTCTTCTTCTTCTTCTTCTTCTTCTTCTTCTTCTTCCTCTTCCTCCCCCTCCCCTCTTCTTCTTCTTCTTCTTCTTCTTCTTCTTCTTATTATTATTATTATTATTGTTGTTATTATTATTATTATTATTATCATTATTATTATTCAAGTGAAGAATCGCTTCCTCCTAATAAGTTTGTGGTAAAAACAAATGATTAGGAGTTGGCTAGGTCGAAAGGCGCTAATATCGCAACCTTAATATATACTACGGCATAACGTGTATTAAACATCCTGTTAAAGGCGAACGAAGAAGAAGAAGAAGAAGAAGAAGAAGAAGAAGAAGAAGAAGAAGAAGAAGAAGAAGAAGAAGAAGAAGAAGAAGAAGAAGAAGAAGAAGAAGAAGAAGAAGAAGGAAAAAAAAGAAGAAGAAGAAGAAATAGAAAAAGCAAACGAAAAAGAAGAAGAAGAACAAGAAGAAGAAGAAGAACAAGAATAAGAAGAACAAGAACAACAAGAACAACAAGAACAAGGAGGAGGAGGCCGAGGAGGAGTCCTTGCTAAGAGTTATCTAATCTTTTCCTGTTTTGGTCTGAGAATGTGTTACCTGGCACGACACAAACGAACAAAGCAAACTGGCAGTACAAACCAAACTTCAATGATAAAATTAATCAAAGATGTGCTAAGTAAATGATCGATGAGACGAGGAATCAATCAGACAGAAAAATTTACTCACGTTTCTGTCTGGAGGGTCGATGAACTCAATCGTGGACTCTTCCCCGTCGAGAAGCACGGTCACAGTTTTTTCATGAGGTTCTGAAGAACAGAAATGGCAAGCATTGTGTGAGGACATCTCTGAGCTGGGTAAAAGATCCAGAATGGCAAACTAGCATTAAATGATGTAAACTGACATAAAACATTCAGTGTCAACAAGCGAGGGTGGTAGTAGCAGTAGAAGCAGCAGCAGTAGTAGCGGCAGCAACAGCAGCAGCAGTAGTAGTAGCAGCAGCATCAGCAGTAATAGTACTAGTAGTAATAATAGTAGTAGTAATAGTAGTAGTAGTAATAGTAGTAGTAGTAATAGTAGTAGTAGTAATAATAGTAGTAGTAATAGTAGTAGTAGTGTTAGGAGTAGTTTTGATGCTTCTGTTATTAACTGTGAGGTTTGGAACATTAGCTCCGACAATTCTATTGTCCAGAGACCACCTCAAAACGACCGCCTTTTATGAGTTGATGACAGCACCCATTTCTGCACACCAGTCAGCCACTTTGTGTACAGTTACCTGTAGCTCTTTCTCTGTCCGTTTCTTATCGCTTCCCCCCCCCCCCCACCCTGTCTATGTGCAAGAAGACCATCTGCAAATATTATCATTTATCCATATTACATGCGAGGGTGCTCCACGCAGTAAACGCCGTCGCAAAACTACCACTCCTGTGGTAGTTTCTGAGTCGTCAGGGTACGACGGGCAGGGTGAACCCCACTCGCCCGGAGAGGCCCATGACGTCGACTGCGGAGGAGCACATTTGATGATTTCTGAAGAAGTGCGTTCCAAGATCAGGTTTCCACCTGCGAGCGAGAAGGTGGTGTGGTGTAAGTTGGAGGCTACAATATGTGAGGTACTTAAACAAACTCTAAACAAGAAGTCGCTAGGCGACAAGCTTACTAAATTTGGTGATGTAATATATGAACACTGCTCCCGCGAGTTCGGGACAGTAGTAAAGGCACAGCCGGGTGCCAAGCAGAATACTAGCAGGAGGCAGAGGGACATTCTGAAGTGTCGGGCAGACAAGAATGCCCTCAGAAAACGGTTTCAAAGCCGCTACAGGCAGCGAACGGGAGGGGCTGTACGAAGTTTGGTTGCATTTAAAGAACAAACACAGTGCCCTCTGTCGTGCCGAGCGTTTCTGTAACAACAGACGCAGAACCAAAAGGGAGCGAGAGAAATTCTTTAGGGACCCGTATCAGTTCGCCCGAGGTCTATTCGAGCAACCGAAGTCTGGGACTCTGGTTGTCAGTCAGGAAGAACTAGAGCTACATCTACGCAAGATGTACTCGGATAAAAAGAGGAGTGAGCCTCTCGATGACAATCCAGAGATCCTTAGCGGACTCAAACAGCCTTCGGTGCCGAAGGTACCATTTAAACTGGTACCTCCCCTTTGGTCTGAGGTTGAGGACGTTGTGAAAAAAGCCAGCGGCAAGTCTGCCCCAGGTCCGAACGGTGTTCCATACGTTCTTTACAAGCGTTGCCCGAAAATCCTTAAAATGCTTCACGTCTTGTTGAGACAAGCGTGGATCCGCAATCACATATGTCCAGAGTGGTCAAAGGCAAATGGGGTCTACATTCCCAAAGAGCAGGACTCGAAGAGTCTTTCCCAATTCAGGCCCATCTCGCTGTTGAATGTTGAGGGTAAGATATTCTTCTCAGTCATGGCTCGCCGGCTCACACAGTATCTGATGACTAACAAGTACATAGATACGAGTGTTCAGAAGGGTGGCATTCCAGGCGTTCCTGGGTGCCTTGAACACGCGACCATGATTTGGGAGGCTATCCAGAGAGCCAAGCATGAGAGAACCAATTTGCACGTTATATGGTTGGACTTAGCCAACGCCTACGGGGCAGTCCCCCATAGGCTACTGTGGCGAGCCCTTCGCATGTTTCACGTACCGACACAGATCAGTCAAATGGTCGAGCAATATTTCTCTAAGTTCGCTTTGCGCTTCTCTACCTCGACGTTTACCACGAGGTGGACTGAGTTGCAGATTGGGATAGCTATGGGTTGTACGATCTCACCCATACTGTTTGTCATGGCAATGCAGATCATGTTAGACGGGGCGGCCGGCTACAGACTGGGCCTTCAAATAGGGGATCACTGGTTGCCGCCACTGCGCGCATTTATGGATGACACGACTATTATAACGGGCAGCGAGGAGTCTGCCCGCACGATCCTGAATAGATTGGACGCGGTGGTCCAATGGAGCGGTATGCAGTTCAAACCGCAGAAGTCGAGGAGTCTGTCAATCCATAAGGGCAAGGTTTCGGCGACCAGTTTTACGGTGGCAAGGAACAAGATCCCTACGGTTCTGGAGGAACCGGTGAAGAGCCTCGGTCGCGTCTACGATTCGAAGTTATCTGACAGAGCGGAAGTCCGGCGAATACATGAGTCACTGGCTACAGGCCTGCTCGCGATCGAGCGATGCAGGCTGATCGGAAAATTCAAGGTATGGTGTCTCCAATTCATGTTGATTCCGAAGCTTCTATGGCCACTGCTAGTCTACGAGGTGACGATGACTGCAGTGGAAACCATGGAAAAGAAAATCAACACAGCCTTAAGAAAGTGGATTGGTGCACCGCCTTGTCTGACCGACGTGGCTCTGTATTGTAAACAGGCTAAGCTGGTACTTCCGTTCAAGTCAATAACCGAAGAGTTTAAAGTCGGCAAAGTTAGGCTCGCCATGCTTTTGCGCGAGTCCTCAGACCCAAATGTCATCGCTGTCCAGCCCGCTCTAAAGACTGGCCAGAAGTGGAGAGTCCTCGATGCGATTGAATCTGCTCAGAACGCACTAAAATTGAAGGAGGTGATGGGTTACACACAAACCGACCGTCGAGGCCTAGGGCACGGGAAAGTCAATTGGTGGTCAAAGGCCTCAGCCAAAGAACGCCGAGACATGGTGATACAAACGGTGAGGGACAACGAAAACGAGGTTCGGGTTCAGAAAGCAGCCCAACAGTCGCAGCAGGGCCATTGGGTCAGCCTGGAGAGCGCATTGCCAAGAGTACTCACATGGGGTGAGATCTGGCGGATGACCCCGCTGCGACTGAGCTTTATCGTTCGTTCGGCGTACGATGTATTACCGTCCGGTGTTAACATGGTTAAATGGTCTGCGACCAACGATCCGACTTGCCCGTTGTGCAAATTAAAGCAAACTCTTGAGCACGTCCTGTCCGCGTGCAGGAAAGCTCTAGGTCAAGGCCGCTATACCTGGCGCCACAACAAGGTGCTAAAAGAGTTAGCAGCCGTTGTCGACCAGGCTAGAATGAGGGCTAACGCCAGAGCCAGTTCTAGTATCGTCCCCATTCGTTTCCTCAAGGCTGGGCAGGTTCCTAAAGGTAAGGTCAACCAAAACGCATTCGCTCCATCTGCGCTAGACTCTGCGAGGGACTGGTTACTGGCGGTTGATCTGCCAGGACATGAACGGTATCCCGAGTTGATCCGTAAAACCGGCCTGCGACCGGACATCGTTCTCCATTCTGCGCAAAAACGGCAACTCATCCTGATTGAGTTGACGGTCCCGTTTGAGTCGCGTATGGAGGAGAATCACTTGTACAAGCACGAAAAGTACAGTGATTTAGCAGCCGGTTTGAGGAGAGACGAGGCTTACACAGTACGGGTATTTGCCGTCGAAGTGGGAGCGAGAGGCCTCGTTTCCACTTCGCTCTACAATGTGGTTAAAGAACTAGGATTGCGCGGTAATGAACGGAAACGAACACTTAAAAAACTGGGAGAGGCAGCCGAAAGGGCCTCGAGCTGGCTTTGGACGCAGCGCAACAACGTAGGGGAGGGCCTCGGTGAGCTGGTCCAGGTGTCTAGTGGAAAAGAGTTTCTTATCCCTTTGAAAAGTCCATCGTGTACGAATTGTCTGCCAGTGTTCCTCTGCCAACTGCTAATAAAAGTCCAACATGTGTCGGGTAAACCAAAGTAAGCTTGTCGCTCGGTCGTCCAGGCATGCGGACTGTTCTAATTACGCTGCCGCGGCGACTTCTTATCTCACAGTACCTCCTTCGAAACCACTAAGTCGTCTTGTCTCTGGCCGAAATAATAACACCATCCGGTAATTCTGTGCAGCGGGGAAGCAGCCCTGAGCTTCATGAACTCAGGTGGGCCCACCTCCGAATACGTTTAGGAATCGTGGGCCGAAACGTGTGTCGAAAGAGGATAATTTCTACTGATGACTGTAGATCCCCGCTGTACTTGCTCCCTGTGAGTTTATTCTTACATGATTCTGAGGTCCATGTACCCAGGCAAAGGGCAGCCACAGGTGAATACAGGACAGCTGTTATCCAGTTCACAAGCCAGGGACAAACCTTCTTCTCTTCGAGTGCAGATATCAAAATATCATATCTGACTCTATTGTAGGCATCATTAAGATCAAGTGCTACCACA
>CAJHNH020007101.1:0-12500 GCA_905116865.2 Candidula unifasciata
AAATTTGGGTTGCCGATTTTAAAATACCCGGGAAACCAAACCCCATGGAGAAAAAAATTTAAAACTAACGTAAAAATCCGAAAAATGTGAAAGGGATATTTGAAAAAGAAAGAGCAAGATATGTAAAAACGAGAAGGGGAAACCCTAATTTATTTGTTAAGAATACCCAAAAGAAAAGGGGTCGAGTCTAAAACAGATGGGTCGCAAAAAAGTGCAGTTAAAAATGGTGGGTGTTGGGTGTCATAAAATTTCCCCAAAATGGTACTAGGGAAAAATCCAGGTCCCAAACCCGGGAATACTCCAAAAAAAAAAATTGATGCAAAAAACTAAAGCTACAAGTAGCAAACAGAGAACTGCTAAAAAACCAAATTTTGGGCTCACAGAAATGTGGTAATGCTGAGAGATGCTAAACCCGTACTTAAAAGCACCCCTTCTGGGAAAACTACCAGAATTGCAAACACTTTTGGGACCCCAACCCCCGGCCTTAAGCAAAAAATCGTAAGCGGGGGAAAACCGTCTCATTGTGGAGGGGTCTGGAAATGAAAAAGTGATCCCTGGCGGGGAAGGGGTGCGCCCAAAGTGCCCCGGTGAAACATTTACAGATAAAAACCCCCAGTCCCAGCAAAAAAACGACTTTTTTTTATTGCCAGCCCAAACAAGTCATTATACCCCGCCCAAAAAAGGACCCCAACTGTTTACGTAAATTTATTTTAGTTTTTTTGGGTTACATCTTGCATCCGGACATGTCCAAGGGGCTCAGCCCCCCCCCCTTGTTAAAAAAAAAGTCCGATGGCTAATATTTACCATTTCTATTTTGGGTTAAAAAAGTTTTCCCTAAACGTGCCCCCGGTGTGCGTCTTTTTTTTTGCTGTGCCGATTTTAAATTTCCCCAAAGTCTGCCTTTTTGGCGAGTGAGGGTTTCATTTCCCCCAAAATTCCTCTACCTTTCCCCAAATTTCTTTTAGGGCATTGAAAATTTATCAGCATAAACCCTTTGGCCGACCCCCCTTTAGTGATAGGGATCACCCAACCTGTCAGCTTTTTCATTTCCATCGCCCGCCTGCGTCCCCCGGGAAACAAAAATAAGGGACTCCTCGCACAGGGGAAATTCTTAAATTTGATTAAAGGGCCTTTGTCTTCGCACGGGAACCCGCCGAACACCCCGGATCATCCTCTTTGAATCATTTGATATACATAGGCGGGTGTATTTTTTGTTTCAGCCAGGCAAACGCTTGCGTCATGCCATCCCCTCCTCGTCATGCCTGCTTTTTGCCCATGGGGGGAAGGCGCCGTTTGGCTTTTTTGACTTGTTCTCCCCGTTTAGGTGCTATAAAGGGCCCAGGCCTTCTTCTTTGGCGTAAAGGGAAATCTGCCCGTTAGATTGTGCATCTGTTTCGTCAAATTTTCACCGATGGAGCGTTGACCTCTGCATTAACAGAAACCCGGATTCTCTTTCTACATCGCCTTTTTTTGGGGGAAAAAGTGGGGGGGGGGGGAAAAAAAAACCGGGGGGTTACGAAAACAAAGGCACACAAAATTAAAGATAGGGTATAAGCCTGTGCACCTGTAAAAGGGTTTCCCCGACAGCCGAGCATTACCCCAGGATGCCACCGAATTTGACACAAAAAGGAAAAACCCTTGTGGCCAGAAAGTACAATATTGGAAAGTAAACCCCAAAGGGCCCACGAAGAACTAACAACGACAGTAAAATTTATACTGAAAAAGAACTGCTGATATAACTTATTTCAGGCAACAAAAAAAAAAAGAAGAAAACCAAGCGTGTTGCCCCCTTTCCCCTCCCTTTTGTTTCAGCATCATTCTAATCTCATCTTTTTCTTTTTTCCCTGCATATACATTCATGAAAAATGAAAGGGGAAATTAATGCACTTGAAAATTACAGTTTTAACTCAACTCATCTTTTCCCTAGGGGATTTATGTTTTCCCTTTTGATAAATTTTTAATTCAGCTCGTAACTCATCTGTTTATGTGGGGGTATATATAGTTTTTGATCAATTTTTATTTTAAAACTAAAAACTCCTTTTTTTGTATTAGAGTTTTAATATAAGACTTGTTACAGCATTTTGATAAATTTTTAGTTTAACTCGAAAACTCATCTGTTTATATGGAAAAAGCAATCACATTTTTTGGATTTTTTTGTCTGTGCTTTTTTCTATTCTCTATTTTTTTTTCTGCCAGAACGGAAAAAAGGCCCTAATGAAGCCAAAAACGCCCACTGCTTTCCCTGTGGGCGCTCGCGGAGTGCCCCAACCCATGTAATTGATAAAAACGGCGTTCAAAAGCTTGCCATCCGTCCCAAACACCCAAGTCGCCCCAGTATCGGCTGGAACCAGGAAATGTTTTCGCTAACACAAAAATTTGGCTTCATTTTTCAGGCAACCCCTGATAACAGCCTGGTTAAAAAACCCCAACACAAACAAAAATAAGAGAAAATTGAATGTGGCACCCATCAAAAAAAATTTATCATAATCCAAACTTATTTCGTGGGCTATACAGATAAAAAACCCAAAAAGAAAATTTTTTACATTTTTTTTCCCTTTTGGGAAATTTTTCTTGATAATGTGTCGTTTTTGGTCGCCATCATAAGGAAAGTTTTACCAGGGCTTCCCAAACCCTCCCCTTCATCCCGCTATTGTGCCAGATTTTAAGCAAAGAGATGGTTGGGTAAAACCAATCTGAAAACTTTCTCCCTTTTTAAAAAGATGCGTTGGGAAACTGGGCCACATTTAGTTTTTTGGTTATAAAAGTCACATCTTTTTTATTTTTTTCTTTTGGGGCTTTTTCTGATTTTCTGGGTTTTTCCCCATTCCCCTTTGCTAGCCCACCAGATGAGTTTTATATTTAAAAATCATCGTCTCATTTTCCCTTCCCGCCGTTAAGCGGAGTGGGGGGAATAAAAATTTTCATCCAATGCACGTTTGGGGTGCCACTGGTATTTTCTGACAGAATGCGTAGTGTTCTTAATGCTGTTTTCCCGCGGGGCTGGTTTATTTTTCTCTGTCAATTCTACAATCTTCTGTGATCCTACTTCCTAGATATTTAAACTCCCTAACTTGATTCAGAGCAGAACCATTCAACTGTATCTGTAGTGGGAATTGGTTCTACTAACTTGCAATGTTTCGGTTTTGTTTGCATTGATCTTCATGGTGTATTGACTGCATGCTGAGTTTAACCTGTTAATGTGGTCATACAGTCTATCTTCTTCAAGGTAGAACAAGCATTGGTCGTCAGCAAGTAGTACTTCGTTTAATGTAAGTGAATCGATAACTTCTCCTGATGTGTGCACTTCTTCATGGTTATAACGATCAATGTTGCCTGCATCAGAACTTGCTTCTTTAGATATTCTGCCTATATAAATGTTAAATAAAAGTGGGGACAGCACACATCACTGTCTCACGCCTGTGTTGACTGTGAACATATGTTATATGCTTTCTAGTTTTCTTATTGCACTTTGGTTTGTCTGGTAAATGGCTATGATGCTCTCTAGTAACTGTCCTTGTACCCCGTAGTTCTCAAGAACAGACCACAGTTTGTTTGTACCCACTCTATCAAAAGCCTTTTCCCGATCTACAAACGCAGTATCTGTTTGGTATTGTACTCAATGGCTTTCTCACACACTTGCCTCAGAGTGAATAATGCATCTGTTCATCCTCTGCTTTTTCTGAAACCGAATTGTGATGCACTCAGCTGTTGTTAAGCTATGGGTCTAACTCTATGTTCTAGTAATTCTTGGTATCTATATATATCGGACCGCTGCCAAAAGTCTTAATTGAAATCTCTAGATTAACCTTGACACGGTCTGATAATGTGGACTTGACACTACAGAGTCAAGCAGGAGGGAATAAGAGAACACGTAGACCAAGAAAATATGTCTAGAATGTTTGAACGGGTCTCTAAGATGTAAACGTCGACCCCAGTGCATTTTTACTTAATAGTTGGAGTGAACTGATTAGGCGGTCAACAGCAACTGTGGAGACCAAACGAAACGCACTATTATGTGACATACGATGAGGAATTTGGACTTATGTTTTATACACAGGTGAGAATTCACATGTTAGGCTCAACCTACCCACGCTGCATTACCGGTTTCTTCATTATCGTTTTGTGGTTTCTCAGTTTTACTGTTCTGTGTGGCTTTACAATTGAACGGGATTTCCGTAATTTGTCCCTGTTTAACTGACATCCTTGAGCTGTTAATCCTGCAGACGGCAATCCTGGAGTAGGATAAACTGAAAACAAAAACGATATGATTTAGTTCTCCTGACAATAAATTAATTAGCTCTCATTTACCACATACTGAAGAGGCACAGACATCACAGTCTTGATGATCGACATGTCTGATTTTGATTTCAGAGTAGCATTTTCTATACCCACGACGGTTATTTTCACGATGGTCCCCCTTTTTGCACACCACCAGTTGTAGGTCAACTTCACTGATAATTTGGTTGGACTAGTCTACCGTGGTCGAGGTTATGGGTGTCGCAGTCTGTTGCTGTCTGGTATTAACGTTTTTATTTCCGAGAAAGAGACCGTCTGTGACATAGGTTTTGTCACTCTCTAGAGAGGCTGAGTGTTAGACCCAGTATCTAAATGCTTTAGAAGTGTTAAAAGCTCTGGCATGGTGAAATATACCTTCGGAAGTCGGATCGCTCGGGGCCGACATATCAGACGTGATGTGGTCAGTAGGTCATCCAATCAGAAGCAAGCTAGTGTGTATCGTGTGCAAATGGGAAGACCAGTGTAAAAATAACACCTAAGATATCTTGATAAGTGTTAAAGTTGCCTCCCCCTTTTTTCTCTCCCCCCCCCCCACCCCACCCTCCAAAGCCATTATGTTAGTGCCATTATTTACAAAGTGTACAGTCATTTTCCTTTTATCACCATGCATGAACTTCAGAGAGCCGGCCACTTTATCAATCACAAAATGTACGAACTTAGTAAACCCGTTATCTCCCGTTAAACATACAGTTTAGAGACTGGGTAAAAATATCACTTCTTTCCATTAATCATAAAAAAACTGGAATTCAAAACAGCGGAAAAAAAGGATGGCCCAATCATCTTCTGAACTTATGGCGGCAAATACAAAACTATTTAACTACACATATTGTTGACACGACACACTTACAGGGAAGAAAAGGTGTCTGACGATTGTACATTCTTGTCAGAATTACACTTCGTAGAAACAGACAGTTAAAGTCTGCGGACAAAAGAACCATAGAGTTCGTAAGCCAGTGAAGAAACAATATTTAGCGATGAGCATTATTTACAACAGAATATGCTTTTCGCTGATGTTTCCTGATTTCTAAGGAGAACGAAATAGACAGATTTCACAGGATAAATTTAGAGGAATGCGTGCACACACAACTCACACACACACACACACACACACACACACACACACACACACACAAGCTCACACACACACACACACAAACTTTCTCTCACAGACACACTCACAAACACACAAACTCACAGACACACACACACACACAAACTCACGTACACACAAACACAAACTCTCTCACACAAACACACACAAACTCACACACACACAAACTCACATACACACACAAACTCACAAACACACAAACACACCAGCGACTGGGTCGCCCATTGGCTCGCCGGTAGACGTCTTCGTCACCGGTCGGGACAGCCTTCGGGTCTGTCTCCTTTGATCGCATCAACATTGCTGGAGTACTTTTTTAGGGCTCTAGGTGGCGTACAATGCTAAGCCATTTATCTGGCGCACATAACCTAGTCACAGTTATAACCTAAACCTCACTCTTCGTTCATTATCATTCATAATCTGATTTGCCCCGTCCACACAACACTGTTCATGGCATTTAGTTCACATGACTCCACCTGAATACCTGTATCGTTCATGTCCCATTTGCACACATCTTTATGTCGTAGCAGAGACCAGCCTCGACATCATCTACCCATCTGTAAATCAAGCTAGAGGATTTCTTTAGGGACTCTACCATCCTCCATCTCCAGATGCGACCAATAAACATATGTCCTGCCTTATTCACAAATGGAACGAAGAGACCTTAATTTACTTCACTAATTCTTTATGCATACCAGCTTGCCCCAATTTTAAAACACCCTGCTGTCCCAGCTGAGATAAAAAGACAAATTATAAATACAATCATTATACCGACATTAGGTTATCAATGTCAGACTTGGACATTAACAAAAGAACACGAGAGAAGACTAACCACCTGTGAAATGAGATGTTTGAGAATGGCTGCGAATAAAACCAGAAGAGATCGAGTGAGAAACGATGTGATTACAAGAACTATTGGAATCATACCCATCGTTAAATTTATTGAGAAGCAAAGAATGAAATGGTTTGGTCACCTAGTGAGAATGGAACCGACGATGCCAGCATCAAGAGCATACAACATGAAAATCGAAACACCAAGAGGCAGGGGAAGACCAAGAAGAAGATGGATTGAAGGAGTCACGGACAACTTGAGACTCCATAACATCACCGCATATGAAGCGACTGAGCGCGCCCTGGCTCGGTTGTCGATCATCTGATAGACTGCGACGCCTAACGGCACAAGCAGATTTTGACAAAAGAAGAAGAATTCTCTATGGTAAGATGAGCAGGGAATCAGGCCTCATGAAAGCCTCGTCGGCAGTTAGACATTATATAGGCCAGATCTATCAGGTGCACTAGCTGTGTACCGACACGGGGGAACCAGCGGGATGGTGTCGGAGATAGGAGATCCTACAAACAAGCCAAGCTATCTATTTCACAACGGGAATGTCGCTAGACAATTAACATATCAATTACTGCGACGCTGTATGTAGTTACGGAAAAATAACCTTTGTTCGGGAAAACATCCCAGAGTTGTGTGTGTGTGTGTGTGTATGTGTGTGTGTGTGTGTGTGGTATGACTGGTATGTATATATGTATAGATGCATGCTTTTTTGTCTAGAATACAAAGGTGCCAGTGTTCACCACAGTGCTCACAACGAGTATCTGTTATAGTAATTCTGAAAGGTGATTCTTAAAAGGTGCAAGTACTGCGTACTGTTGCATACCACCAGGAAACAAAAACAAAAATTCACTGCATGCATCTTTCTGTGTGTGAATATTTGCTTGTTTGACTATGTTTGTCGCAGTATACGTAAACGGTTGTTGACTGTTGTGTTTATATATTACATATGTTTAATGTATAAAAAACATTTAGCTTACTTATCTAAAGACTATACAGCACAACACCTTAATGATACTCTTTTTTTCTCTTTTCATTACTCTCTCTTCTCTCTACCTCTCTCTCTCTCTCTCAAACACACCAATCTCTTTCTCTTTCACCCCTCTCTCTCATCTTTCTCTCTCTCTCTCACCAATCTCTCTCACCCTCTCTCTCTCATCTCTCTCTCTCACATACCCATCTCTATCTCTCTCACCCCCTCTCTCTCATCTCTATCTCACACACACACCCATCTATTTCTCTCTTAAACCCCTCTCTCTCATCTCTCTCTCATCTCTCTCTCACACACACCCCTTTCTATCTCTCTCACCCCCTCTCTCTTCTCTCTCTCATACACACCCATCTTTCTCTCATACACACCCATCTCTCTCCCCCTCTCTCCCATCTCTCTCTCTCTCACACACACACCCTTCTCTATCTCTCTCACCCCTCTTTCTCTCTCATCTCTCTCTCACACACAATCTCCAATACATAGACCAACGCAAAGCTCTGAAGACATACAAAATACATTCATGTACCAGATGTTCTCACGTGATGACAAGTCAGGAAGAAAACAGTGAAGCCATTCTTGTCCTGTCTAAAATATTCTTTAGATATTTTGCTAATACTGTATTCTGTATGTTTCCATCGCCTTATCTCAGTTTTTATCTTACAAAAAAAGCAGGCGATTTTTGACAGTTTTTCTGTGCCTGTTCTGCCCTAAATGCCTCCAGTTCGACTCGCGTTTTGCGAGTGCAGCCTGGCAGAACCCGCTGTCCATTAGCCAGCAGAATGACGCATGCCTCGACGCACGAAAAGCTCTCCATGCACACATTTTTTTTTCTTTCTAGCCCTAACTGCCAGTTTTCAGTGAATTTTGCTGCCATACATACTGTAAACATACAATGATAAGAGGCAGAAAACTGATCTATTTACTTGGCATAATTTACAGCTGTGGAATACAGATAAAAATAATCACAAGTGAAAGATCTAGTGACTGGAAATTGTGTTAAAAAAAGTCAATTTCTTTATTTAGCTGATTCTAGCGCACATATTACAACAACAATATCTGAAGTAGACCCGGGAGGGTTTGTGTTGGATTCTGTCATAATCCTCTTCCGGCGTTGATCAAATACCTCTGTACTTGCAAAATATGTATAAGAATGTCTAACAAGGTTGGAGATTTAATCGTGTACTTTTGTCGGTGCGGGGGAGAAACATTCGTTAAAGGAAACGACAGCCGTGCCCGAAGATAAGATTGGAAAGACAGTTAAAACTTAATCTACGTCGTTTCTTTGCAGTTGCGGATTATGATTAATCATAAGTGTAATCACTAATTACACAAGCAGTGATTTCATTTGAGACTAGGGGATACTTCTAAAAGGTAAGTCTTGCATCAAGCAATAGAATATGTTTGAACAAAGAAGACACAAACAATAGATTGCACAATTTAATGCCTGTCATAACTTGCTGCATCTTGTCACGTGCATACTACAGAAACAATTGCATACATGAAGCAAATAAGTGAATCCTTATTAACTGAAGTACAATTCCAACAACGATCTAACATGACTGCGTGTTTTTACCAAAATATGCCAGGCAATAAATTGTGCAATCTATTGTTTGTATATTCTTCGTTCGAATAGAATATGTACTGAAAACATCTTGGTATGAATAGTCAGAAAAAAAGGTGTATATTTTGACAGGATTTGATTTACAGTTATTGGACACAACAAGACATAAGAACAAGACATAAGTAGTTCTATAAATCGTTGGGTTGGTAGAGACTGACATCCAGGCATAAATTTATAATTAAATAGGCAAAGAGCCCAGTAGATAAAGTGAAAGCTAATGTCGTGCTAGGCTTTATCATATATGGCCTCTCTCCATTGAACGGCTAGCCACCAGCCAAGAGTGTCGCGCAAATTACGAACTCTATAGCTCCAGCGACGATTCCTAGGGATCTCCATAAAAACTGTACTCCTGAACTGAACGTCACGTCCGTAAAACGAACCTACGACCTTCAGAACGCGATGCAGACGGTTTGACTATTGCCATAGAGATCTCGCAGAGGCGCCTAGGTAGACATAAATATAGTAGATTTATTAAATTATAGGCAGCTAATTATATAGTCAGAAAATATAGCAAATTCTATCTAAACATTATTACTGCTTTTGTAATGAAAATGAAGGGCTCTTACCATCCTGCAAGCGTACTAGGCATACAGGGCTAGACCTATATTTTATAGGTCAATCGGGTCAGCATCAAGCCGACCGCCTTTAATTCCCAGGACTCCTCCTGGTACCCATTCAAGGCTGGGTCGACCTGGGAGAGAAGGTTGTTTTCGAAAAAAATTCTGCAGGACCCGAACCCACGGTCATCCGCTCAGCAGGCGAAAGAGTAGCCCACTGCATCACGGTGGCTACCATTTATAATTTTTATAGAGGTATAAGTAGTGGGATCTTGAGCATAGGTGTTTCAAGTCACGTGGCTAGCTGAGTTTCTGTGAACTTTGTAGGTAAAGAGTATTTTGTTTCCTGTTATGCTCCTGACATATCCCCCCACCCCCTGTCATCCTACCAAAGGTTCGAATCCGTCTATCAGTGGAAGCTTAGCGTTGTGATCGTTAGATATTTAAGATCCCCCCCCCCCCGGGCCAACATCTCCCCCGCATTAATCTTCGTCTCATTCTAGCGTTCACCGGCTGTAATCTTTGACATAAATTAATGGTTGTTCGTCCACTTCTGCAGAACTTGAGTTTTGACTGCACATCCGTTTCACAGATCTGGTTTATTTGTATGCACATTGTTGGTTCCTCACTTTGTAGATAGATGCACTCCGACGTCGAAGGAAAGACTCCTTACTAATCTCTGCCTGTTCCTGATCATTGGCTCCTTCGTCGGTTGCCTCAATTTAAACTTAAGTTTGAACGAGGCTATTCAGGATTTCCACATGCAGGATTCTCATCCTTGAGGGTTAAGACTGCGGACTTCAGTCCTAGAAGGGGCAAAATGCAAATTTATACTTTCCGTCCCTTTAAGGATAATTTTTTTTTCGTTATTTGAAGCTCTACTCTGGCTCTTGCCAGGGGCCGCAATATAGCCAAGCCAATATTATTGCCTAATGGCTGAACGCGGTTTCTGGGACCTCTCCACGGTGATCCTCATCCACATTGTGGCACATTGTCTCATCGGGTGTTTATCGCTTGTGTGATGTCTTGATGGGGTAGAAAGTCAGTCAGTCAGTCAACTTCAAATAGCCCTAAGTACTCGAATTTTACATTCTATTTGGGGGCAGTGGATCTAATCATTCCCCCAAAAACTAGGACATGAAACCCACATCAAGATTTTCAATAATGACGTTTTTGTTCTGCTTTACGATTCACCGCATCGAGCATATGTTGTTAATTGTATAAACAATTGGCACTTAATGGCGGATGCAGTAAACATCATAACTCCTACCTGTTTAATTCCTAGGATATTTACCTGGTGCATTTCTAAGCTTAAGTCGACCCTGGAGTCCAGGTAAGATAACAAGTATTCGCTGCAGATTGTGGCAGCAGCCGTGGTGTAGAGGCAGTGCGCTCACCTGCGGATCAGAAGGTCTTGACTTCGGCCCCTGACTTAAACAAAAACCGACCTTGGCTATCAGGTCCACCCATCTTGAATTGCTACTAGGTTTAGTCCTGAGAAGTAAAGGTGGCCGACATGATGTTAACTATAACATCCTCCGATTGCCGACTGGTCTATAAAATACAGGTCTAGCCCTATATGCCCAATACGCGTGAAGGTGTGAAAAGGGGTCTGTACTTGATACATTAACGCAGACAGAAATCCAACAATTTAAGACCCGCTAGCAAGCGGCTAGCTACAACACTACCCTAACTGTCCGTGTTTACAAAGAAACAAGAGACGCTAACTTTAAAAAACGCAATATATATTTCTTTTATTCTGCGATCTAAAGTCTGGCCTAGTTACATAAATGATATCTGAGAGGCGCCTTGGTACGGCCTTGAACAAACTGCACGACTGTGTGCTATTTCTAGTAAGTTATGTAGGAATAGGTCTATGTAGGGACCTTTACACCAGTGTTTCTCAATCTGGTTACCCCCGTGGCCCACCAAAAACAAGGGAAATTGTTCCGCGACTCACCTGACAGTTTACGAAACATAATTAAAAAAAAAATAAGCGTAGTCAGGAGTTAGCTTCTCAAACCCGATGTCACAAAATTGCAGTCATCTAATGCCGTTTAGACGTTAACCAATCTTATACATGTAGCTAGAGCGTTGTTTTTGATGGACTAAGCGTTACAATAAAATCCATTTGAGTTTTCTGTTTGCTTATTATTAAGGAGCTGGAGAAAGTCTTTTCACGCAAATAGGAACCCAGTAGGTGTTAACTGTACTGACTGGAAGAAAACAAACACATAGTCTACCTCGTTACGTGATTAAGTGGACATTTCTTCCTGCCTATCTGGTGGCGCAACAATGAGCCTGCGGCCGACCGGTTGAATAACACTGTTCTAGAGAGAAACCTCACTTGGTACTTTTTTACAGTCTATATTGATGATAATGGCCCATCTGCCACGATCTCACAATAGACCTGCATCGTAGATGGAGTAATGGTTAATTTGCTCCGTTGTTTGGAGTCAAACATGTGTTCTACTGTGACGTCTGTTAACGCCAGTAGTCTCGCTAGTCACACTCGCCATCGCCATGGTCTGTGAGTCATATGCCACCCATAGCACAATATAACACTAAAACTCCTTGTTATCTGAGTTGACGTTCTGGGGTTGGCAGAAAAGCCACATTTTCCCATATTATTGTATCTATCATGGAATCAATGTTAAATGGTTGCGATATCCATATTACCGAGTTAAAGGTTTACAACTGGTTTCTAGATTTAAAAAAAAAAAAATGGTATAGACAGACGGAAAGGTGCCAACATAAATGTTTAGCTATGTCGCGTAAAAATTAATAAATGAGTTTGACAATGTCATGACCGTCGAGTACTTTGGTGCGATTTCCTGTCTGGATAAAAAAAAATGTTTCCATGACTTCTAGACGGGTGATCCTCATCCATATGGTGGCACTTTGTGTCATCGGGTGTTTATCGCTTGACTGATGTGCTAGTAGGGTAAAGGTACTACTACTAATACTCCTGTGCCCATCTTCGTATTGGTCGATCCCTGCCCCTCCTTTTTGGAACCATGCCTTCTGCTATAATTTTTTTCCCAATCCACCATGGCGCTTGAAATTGCCAATATAGTTTTGCTTTA
>CAJHNH020007101.1:17500-37500 GCA_905116865.2 Candidula unifasciata
GCGTCTTCTCGCGTGCATTTGTGCGATACTTCCCAGTTGTAATCGTTCATTACCTTTTTATTCTGACATGGTTATGTGAGTAGATCCAGGTGATGGTGGCTTAGTGCGACTGTTTTAAATGTAATTAGTTGCATCTCTTTTTTTGCCCTTAGTTCGGCTTTTTCTTGATCGTTTGTTCTGTCTTTAGTTTCTACATTACTGGTGAGCAGTGAAGACCTCACGAGCACCAACATTTTCATTTCAATCTAGGTTAGAATAAATTTAAGATCAATAAAGAAGAGGCAGCTATATTGTTTCAGATATGACCAGGTATGTTTTGGCCAAAGATTTATATTATTTTACTTTAGGTTTAAACGACGGATCAACATCATAGTACAAGAGTAGTAACCCATAAGTGCTCCGTTCTACTTCTAACTCAAGCCTGAGTCCGAATAATCTCAGTGCAAAAACTCCGTAGCACTGGCTAGGATCCTGAAATACTTTGGGTGGATTTTTAACTCCAATTTTAGCCCTGGCAGCGCCGCTAGGCTACTCTTTTCGATGTTCGACTGCCACGGGACAGACGAATGTCCCGATCATACTACCCACAGACCAGGACAAATTACTCGAAGTCAACGTGAACAGTTTCTAGCCTTCACCCGGGATTGAACCTGGGACCTCCAGCATTAGAGGCGGATGCCATGCCTCGAGACCATGCAGCCCCCTATTTTAGTTAGGAAATAGTCATGTGATGTAAAGGACCCTTTTCCACCCCATTAGGCGTATTGGGTCTACAACGCTAGATCTATCTTTGAAAGACTTTGCGATGCACGTGACCTTTTTACCTGTTTTATTATTCGGCGACAGGCGGGTGGTGGGTGAAGGCGCTCTGCGGGTGGTGTAATGGACACCACGCCGGCAGCCTTTACTTCCTATGACTCTACCCGGTACCCATTTTAGCCGTGTTCGACCTAGGAGCCAAAGTCATTTTGGAAAAGCAAGTCTGGCTCGATGCAGGTTCGAACCCACGACCTTCGGACTGGAAGCGAGCATAAAGCAGCTCCACCATGGTGGATCAACAGTTGAGAAATAGCGAAAGAAGATAATCGACTCAGCTAAACTATATTTGATCTCGTATGTCTCTTTCTGTATCCTTCCCCGTCCCTGCACTACATTTTCACATTAATTTGCGTTTCTGTACTTTTTGGTGTATTTGAATTTTGCTATGGATGATTACAACGGGCAATATTAAAGATACAAGCTTCAGCGTGTTTTCTTCTCACAATTTTTCTTTTCTATGTTGAACTATAAAAGAAAAAAAAAAATGATACATACACAATTGTGTCACTGCATCTTTTAATTTGTTTGCCAAAAGAAGATAGATTCATGAAACACGCAACTCAATTTTGTTTTCGGAATAAATGGACAAGATGCCAGATTAGATTGACAATAGCTGCTGTATACGATTGTCCATTTTCCAGGGGATATTCTCACTCCTGTTCAATCTCGTTTTCCCATCACTGTCTCTTCTCCGACATTTCATGTTTACTATGTGCGTCAGTATGTCCCATCTAGATAAGGTTTGTACTACTGTTAGAATTACCTTTCTGGTGTTCTTGTCATCGCTACGATCAGGCTAAATGTGATGCGTTTGGAAAAGAAAAGGAAGGGGGAAAAGGTGTGGGGGAGGGGGGGGGGGGGCTCAGTCTACATAGCCTGCTCGCTCTTAACGGCTAAGGAGATTTTCATGACGTCTCGACGTTACTTCCCAATGAAGGTTTCTGTATGTGACGTCAATTTTTATGGAAAATCTCCACAAACGAAGTCTCGCAACACTTAAAGCACGGTATGTCTGTTTCTGGGGCGTTGGAGTTAAGTAGTTACCCCACTTATCGATCAGACTGGTCGATGATTCAGTTACTGTAAGTTTGTTTTGGGAGTGCTCACACACGGGGACAGGCTCATTGAGAATAGGACAAACATATATATATATATATATATATATATATATATATATATATATATATATATATATATATATATATATATGAAGCGATATATTATATAAATTATGATATGTATAAATAATACTTAAAATGGAATCTTCTGTAAATTGTATGGGGGGGGGCCCCGGGGGCTGGGGAGGGGGGGGGGGGGCGGGGGGGGGGGATGGGGGCAATTAGCAAACTTCCCCAAATTCTGTGCCACTAATTTTATATAAATAAAATGAGTGGCACAGAATTTGGGGAAGTTTGCTAATTGCCCCCACCCCCCCCCCCCCACATACAATTTACAAAAGATTCCATTTTAAGTATTATTTATACATATCATAATTTATATAATATAACGCTTCATATTTATTCGCCACCGAACCCATTATTTGTACGCTCTTAAACGAGGTTAGGCTCCCAGAGAGACATAAATAAACAGATGGAACCACCGTGGTCTTAGCAATACATTATTTGTAGACTAGACAGACAGGATAGATTACTTTAAAAATCGAAAACTAAATTTTCAGGTGTTTTCAGACTACAGTGACAGCATACTTTTTGTATTCACCGACTAATCTATCTCATAGTTTGGCCTCAATAACTACATACTTACAGGATTTTAAAAATTATTTTTGTTTTATTTTGTCTTCGTTTCTGGAGAAAACAGAATTAGACGACCGGATGTAGGAGTGCTGAATTTTTGTAAATATGAAGTAACGTGATCTGTTTACACAACTGCTCCAGTAGTTGCCAAGTAACTGGCATTACTGATGGAGATATCCGTGCTGTAGCTTTCCTTGATGTTGCTGTGTTTTTGCTGTTGCAGTTCACTTAACTATTACTGCTGCTACTATTACTGACAAAGCCACAACACAAACAGATAAGGTTTTTTTTTTTACCACTACGACTTCTACGCCTGTCAGTTACTTCTACTTCAACAACCGCTACTGCTACCGCACATATTACAATAACTACTTCAACAACGACAGTATATATTACTAATGCTACAACGACTCTTACTACTGCTGCTCCTGCTGCTACACATGTAACTACGACTTCAATAACGTTATAATATATTACTGATGCTGTAATTACTACTTCGACTGCGACTACTACTGCTGCTGCTGCTACACATCAAACTACGACTTCAGTAACGTTATAATATATTACTGATGCTATACTTACTACTTCGACTGCGACTACTACTGCTGCTGCTGCGGCCACTGCTGCTGCTACACATTTATCGACAGCTACTTTAGTAACGACAATTTATATTACTGATGCTACAATTAGTGCTAATTCTACTGCCCTTGAGTGAGGCAACTACTAATGTTACTTGTCTTTTGTATTATGTTAGTCTCCAGAACTTTAACGGTGGGCATGTTAGGCTGGAATCGACCTGTTAGTTGCGTATCCTTTACAAGACTTTCCAAAACAATAGCTGGTCGAGTGTCTCAGTTCATGTATTTTTTTAGGGGGCGGGCGGGGGGTGGGTTGGCCGATTTTCGATGGAAGGGTCTAATGAATGTTTATTTCTTGTGTGTGTGGTTTATATTTATTTGCTTATATGCAGATTTTAATTTATGTCTCTATTCCAATCGTAGGATCTAATTTTTGTTTATTTTTCCGTGTATAGGATCTAGTGTATTTTTCCATTTTTTGTATGTACGGTAAAATATATGTTTCTGTTCACATTTGCAGTGTTTAATTTACGTTTCTTTTCTCATAGGTAGTGTCTAGTCATGCTTCATATAGTCTAATTAATGGTTTCTTTAATATCTTCTGTGAGTAATAATCAGCAACTAATAATTATGTCTCATGTTACTGCTGTAAGTAGTAATCAACTTAAGAGATTAATTATGTCTCATGTTACTGCTGTAAGTAGTAATCAACTTAAGATATTAATTATGTCTCATGTTACTGCTGTAAGTAGTAATCAACTTAAGAGATTAATTATGTCTCATGTTACTGCTGTAAGTAGTAATCAACTTAAGAGATTAATTATGTCTCATGTTTCTGCTGTAAGTAGTAATCAACTTAAGAGATTAATTATGTCTCATGTTTCTGCTGTAAGTAGTAATCAACTTAAGAGATTAATTATGTCTCATGTTACTGCTGTAAGTAGTAATCAACTTAAAAGATTAATTATGTCTCATGTTACTGCTGTAAGTAGTAATCAACTTAAGAGATTAATTATGTCTCATGTTACTGCTGTAAGTAGTAATCAACTTAAGAGATTAATTATGTCTCATGTTACTGCTGTAAGTATTAATCAACTTAAGAGATTAATTATGTCTCATGTTTCTGCTGTAAGTAGTAATCAACTTAAGAGATTAATTATGTCTCATGTTACTGCTGTAAGTAGTAATCAACCTAAGAGATTAATTATGTCTCATGTTACTGCTGTAAGTAGTAATCAACTTAAGAGATTAATTATGTCTCATGTTACTGCTGTAAGTAGTAATCAACTTAAGAGATTAATTATGTCTCATGTTTCTGCTGTAAGTAGTAATCATCTTAAGAGATTAATTATGTCTCATGTTACTGCTGTAAGTAGTAATCAACTTAAGAGATTAATTATGTCTCATGTTACTGCTGTAAGTAGTAATCAACTTAAGAGATTAATTATGTCGCATGTTACTGCTGTAAGTAGTAATCAACTTAAGAGATTAATTATGTCTCATGTTACTGCTGTAAGTAGTAATCAAGCTAAGAGATTAATTATATCTCATGTTTCTGCTGTGAATAGAAATCAACCTAAGAGATTAATTATGTCTCATGTTACTGCTGTGAGTAGAAATCAACTTAAGAGATTAATTATGTCTCATGTTACTGCTGTGAGTATTAATCAACAACTAATAATTATACCTCATATTACTGCTGTAAGTAGTAATTAACAACTAATAATTATACCTCATATTACTGCTGTAAGTAGTAATCAACAACTAATAATTATACCTCATATTACTGCTGTAAGTAGTAATCAACAACTAATAATTGTACCTCATGTTACTGCTGTAAGTAGTAATCAACAACTAATAATTATACCTCATATTACTGCTGTAAGTGGTAATAACTTAAGAGATTAATTATGCCTCATGTTACTGCTGTGAGTAGTAATCAACTTAAGAGATTAATTATGCCTCATGTTACTGCTGGTAGTAGTAATCAACAACTAATAATTATTTCTAATGTTACGGCTGGTAGTAGTAATCAACAACTAATAATTATTTCTAATGTTACGGCTGGTAGTAGTAATCCAAAACTATCAATTATGTCTTGTGTTAGTGCTGTGAGTATCACTAAGTAGTACTGCTAGTGCCAAATATGGCAAGAGTTAATTTCTGAGCCAACATTAGCCTTCACTTTTTCTTCACATGCAAGGGATCCTTGTCTGATTAATTCCCAGTAAGACACCACCTACAGCCCGACTACAAGCAGAAGATGTCTGTGAGAGAATTAATAATTAAACGTAAACCTGTCAGACCTCCGCTATCTGCTGTGTGCGTAAATGTAATGCAATCAGTGTTAATTATTGTTGACGTAAATTCTCTGCTCCGTGTCTTCAGTTAGAACACTGACTCTTTTAGAAAAAGAAGCCTTAAAAAATGAGACTAGCTGTCAATCAACATAAGACAGAATGGAACAAATAACGAAGTCAGGCCCATAAACAGTGACAGGTATTCCTTTTTGCCAACGCTTTAAAACCTCTCTCTTTCCTCGACTTGTCACTGCTGACTAGCGTGATTATTTCCACGTGTTGCTACCTGTGCGAGGCTAAGGGAGTACAGAAACGTATGTTTTTCTGTGCCAACGTGCTTGTCAGTGCGCTCTCTGTCAAGGGGGAAGCCACCACCAACGAATGTAGAAAAATAAAAAGATCATAGATACTGACGAAAAGGAGTCACGGACATTGCGCCTGCGGCGCCCCCCCCCCATCCCCCTTGCAGTACTCCTTACCTGTACACAGCAGCCTGCGGCGCCTTAAAAAGCCTTAAGACAACGCAACCTCCCACACACACGTTATATACACCGACCGATCGCCGAAGCAAACATAGAAGACGCCCTTCGTCACAGCGAGAATTCAATGATAAGGTAAGTCACTCTGTTTGTGGACTTGACCTATTTACTTTCTATGACAGAATACATCTTAATAACAAGACAGGGAAAGGATAATAATTCGGGCCTCCTTCAAATCAATTATATGAAGAAGAATAAAACGGAACATACAAGTAGTTGGGTGCAAACGTCAACTGCTCCAACATACTAAGAGTCCCCCGGTCGCAGCATCGTTCGTTTAACCAACGTAGCTAGCGCGCTGGGCGCAGATAGGTTAAAAACTGTAAGCAGAAGTAGTAGACCACGAGGCAGACCAAAAAGACGATGGAGAGATATTATACAGGCAGAACTGCAAACCCTTTGAGTCATCAACTGGAAAGAGAGGCCTAATCACAAAGATGAATAGAGGCTGGTGATATCTGCAGAAATGAACCTCAAAGGCTCGTAATGGTGATGAAACAAAAAAAGCAGTGACTTCAGGTTTGCTGTTCACCGCAGTCCTCCCCCCGCTCCCCCGACATTTTGAGCATTTGAAGTTCATGGAAATGTGGTTTTACAGAAGAATCCTTAGAATTCCTTGAGCAGCTAAGAAGGGCAGCCCAGATATTTTGAGAGAGGCGAGCTCGAAGACAACTTATCACACACATCGGAAAGAGACAGTCAATACTTTTGGATCATGTTATGAGAAGAGGGAAACTGGAACTTGGTGTGACCACTAGAAAATCTCTAGAAATAGAGATAGGTGAAGACAGTTAGAGAGATTCTTGACAGCCTTTTGTGATGACCTTCAGGAGTTCTAGCAAACAAACTGATACACCCTGTTGCGGATCGCCGAATATGACAGGCATGATCGCCCAAACCAATTGGCAAAGCACTTGATGATAATGTTTAGACATCATGATGGCGGTAAACAGTGCTGATTTAAAATATATTCTTAATTTCATTGCACGAAGATAGCTCATTCTAATCATTTTTTCAATTATTATTCCCAGAGTCAATATTGTATTTGTAATTTTGACTAACATTGATCGTAGTCACGTGATCAAGCAATTTGTTCTAGCTCTGGGGGTTCTGGATTCGTTACATAGACAGTGTTGTTTAGTTCACAATTGTAATTTGTAGCGATATCACTCAGGATCGTCGCTACAGCTTCTGGGCTCGTACTGTGTGTGATTGCCATGTTAGGCGGCTAGCTGTTTTTAGGAGAGAGAGAGAGAGAGAGAGAGAGAGAGAGAGAGAGAGAGAGAGGAGGGGGGGGGGGCTGGGGGCGGGGACCAAAAAATACGGGATAAACCAGGTGTGATTAAGTTTATGCTTTAGACCTTAAACCTTCAAAGTTGAATCTTCACTATTCTACATTGCTTACCTCTCATTTATGGATTCATTTTCACATCCTTTTCCGTATCATTCATTTCATCATATAATTCTGCTTCTTTTTATAGTCCATACAGGGGGGCGTTGGTAGTCATGTCTATATCTATAACCTTCTGTCTCGTGTACATTCAATCATTTCTGACACAGACGAACATCTATGCTATGTTGTCAAACTGTCTAGCAACTTCTCTCTCTTTCTCCCTCTGCCTATCACCCCCCCCCCCACCCACCCGCCTCGCCCAACCCCCAGCATTCCCACTTTCAGATGTACTCTAGTTGATAAATTAATTAAACTGATTGTGCAACGTTTCCTAGCAAGTGCGAAATAAGTTTTCTTTAACAAATATTATGTAATAGATTTTACGATTCTCCTGAATCTCAAATGCTTATCTTACCTGTATATTTCACACCGGAGGCAGCTAGATATAAGCCAATAATTAATTTGTACATCGGCCTAAAGATAAGCTGCCAGGTGTCTGTGGAAGGGTGTTTAACGCGGTAAAGTAAGTAAAAATACAATTCGCGCTTGCCCAGGCGTAATGAAATACATTGAAGTGCCTAACACAATATACATTGTGACTGTTTCGATCAAAGTCTGTATCAGCGGAGTGCTAAATGCACTGAATTTGTGAGATAAAAACTGAACAGGCAAGAAAAACACAGCTTGTAAACAACCAGATCCAACATGAAAACAAATTAGACAGGTAGGGTTATATTATGAAAAGAAAGAAATAAGTTAATAATCATCAACAACTTCCATCTTTGACTTTACGTATCGTGGGAGGCGACCATATGCAGTCATTTCACATTATCACGACCATATGCGGTCATTTCACATTATCACGACCATATCCAGTCATTTCACATTATCACAGCCACTAACGAAAACTTTAACGTTGCGGCTAAAAAGCCTTCATCAGGGAAGGCCACGAGTAGACAATGTGTATCGCCGAAGAGTCAGAAAGTCCCGTCACATATTGCAGGTTACTTGTCGAATTTTCCCTGTGAACTGACTGACTGACTGACTGTCTGACTGACTGACTGACTGACTGTCTACCCCACCAGGACATCACACAAGCGATATACACCCGATGACACAAAGTGCCACCATGTGGATGAGGATCACTTGGAGAGAGGTCCCATAAACCGCGTTCAGACAATTGGCTATATTTATGGCCTGCCTATATTGCGGCCCCTGGCAAAAGCCAGGGTGGGGCTTCAAATAACAAAAAATTACGTCCTGAAAAGGACATAAGGATTCGTAAGACGTATTCTAATTTATACTCCATGTGAAAATTCAGGGGCCCTAAAATAGGAGAAAACAAGAAAAGACCCACTGCCTACACAAAAACCACATAGGAGTCGACTAACTGGGAACTTCCTTGAAAGTCTGAGTGCATCTGCCTGAGAAGCCAGATGTGATAAGACAGAGACAGTGAGGTAAGAAAAAAAATCTGTAGAAAATTATAAATGAAACAGAAGGAATTAAATTGCATGAAACAAGCTGAAGTGACTAAGGCTGTCTAATTATCCCCTTATAGTTGTGGTTGATTGAGAAAATGTCTCAAACCAAAACACACAAAACAGTAACCAAGGCGCAAAAAAAAAAAAAAAATAAATAATTGGGCACAGTTATAGTAAAGGTTCTTTCCCCATGCCTTTAGGCGTATGGGGCATATAGGGCTAGAACTAAATCTTGTGTTATTGTTTTAGCCGTGGCGTAGCGGTTAGACGCACGCGTGCGGATCTGAAGGTAGTGGGATTGCTCCCTGACACAATTATAGGGTATATCATATACAACACTTGTGCTCATTTACAGCTGAGTTAACACAGATGCCATTGTCAATTAAAGAAAAGGAACAAAGGCTGTCTCTGTAGGGATCTAAACTCATAACCTAAGTGTTGCATGTACATCAGTTATTCAGATCTGTCTCATTTGTATGCAGACTGTCCGTCCGTGAATCTCTGTGTGTTTATATATATATATATATATATATATATATATATATATATATATATATATATATATATATATATATATATATATATGTAGGTATGTTCTGGGTGGAGCATTTTGAGACCATATAACGCTTGCCTCAAGTTCCTATAAACAACTCACTCGGCGACTTACCTCCCCTGGCTGAGACAACAAATGCCATTCGTCAACTCTTTAACAGTAAAGCTCCAGGTGCCAACTCAATACCAGCTGAAGTTTACAAGGAAGGGGGTATAACTCTAGTGGAAAAGCTACATAATAATGTGTATGCAAACACGTAAAAATGCATTCCCAAGTGGGCGTGCACACATTTGTGTGAGTGTATATATATATATATATATATATATATATATATATATATATATATATGTTTGTGTGTGTCACGAGACGATCTCAGTGGTTCCAGAAGTTAGTACTTGTAATAAGTTCTTCTGGTTCTAAAGAGACAGGATTATATTTACTCTGCCCTTTACCCTAATATTACTTTAAACCAAATTGATTTAAAATGTTTCCAGTCCTTAGTCCAGACAAAGCGACTGAGTCTTGGGCAATATTACCTAAAACTTTACACTGTAGCTAGGAATTCTATTCTCGTATGCCAGTGTCAGAATGTTATCTCCTTACCGCAGACTGAGTGGGGCGGCTTTGAAAGACTAAATCAGGGGAATTGAGTAGACGCTAGACATTGTGGAGCCGGGAGGTCGGAGTTTCGCAAGTCAGTGTAATTCTTGGCAGAACAGGTGTTTGGCAATTAGGAATGTTTGATCTGGGTCAAGTAGTAAACACAATGACTTCATGGACCGTTTTCGCACCCGCCAGTTAGATTCGGTGTAAACTAGATTGGGTCACTTAAGAATGTTCGCTCTAGGGATGTCAGTCCAGAATTGACTGACAGGCCACTTGTTAGCTAAATTGATCTGATAGCTACTTCAGAGGCGGGGCTTAAGTCATCGTCTTGAGGGTTGGGTAGAACCGAGGAAAGGGAGGAGTTTAATTTGGACAATAGATTGATACTTATACTTCGAGCCTGTGGAATTCCCGTCATTAATCGAAGCCTGCCGGCAAACAAACACAGGTCGACGTAAAGGTATTTTACGGTCGCATTCTGTTTTGGCGATTGATGGAAAGTTCCCAGGTGAATATTAATTTTAATCTTGTATACAGAGGTTAGTGAGTTAAGCTTAGTCTATACTACCTTTTCCTAATTTGTCTGCACATTCTGCTTGAAATAGTTCTTTGTGAGTATTCAGTATCTCAGTTAGGGAACTGCTAAACTATTCCTATTTCTTGTATGTTTGTGTCACATGTTTTTCAGTGTATGTTTTCATGTGTATAAAATAAGATGTGAACAATGACATTTGCTATAATGAAATGTAATTATATTGTTTCCATGATCAGCCAAAATATGAGTTTGGACTGTGGGAAATTGTCGCGAGACGCCGCTTCAAGTAGACAAGATACTTTTGGCTGACGTACCACCCCTTTGTGACCCTTCTATTTTTCTCTCTTACATGCGCCCAGTGACTTCATTTTCGTCATAAGACGCATTGAGAGATATCCCGGTTATAGCCTACGGTTGCTGTTTGGGGATTTTCCATTGTCCTACTTGTAATTCCCCTGAGCTTTCACGTATAAAAATATACGGCTAGTAACTCGGCAACGTAGCGGAGAAAACCCTGGCCAACACCGGAAATCCCGCAGTGAGACAAGATTGCCAGCCATTTTACTTCAGGTCAGCAAGCAGGTGTTAGAGCGGGCTGTTTTGGCAGAACTTTGTCTTTCTCGCCGCCTAAAAACCCTAGCAACATGACCATATAGTTACATCTAAATCCAGGTGAGCACAGTAACTGTTAATTAAATCGTGATTTCAGTTTTCGGGCCGCATTTCGTGTACAATATTAGAATTGTACCAGACAGAGGAAAAACCACGCTGACCCATTTCTGCACATGGACAGGAAACCATTTCTTTATGATCTATTCCTGATTCTTATTGTTCGGTATCTAGGAGGTTACTTCTGTTTGCTGTATCTAAGACTCTTAGGAAATTATCTATCTTCTATTGCTGGTAGATGAATGATCTATGGCTGGTTAGCAGAGTTTGTGTAGATAATGGTAACATCTCAATGGTAACATTTCATAGGAGACATTGTTCTTCACTGTTCATGCTCATACTTCTATAATTCATAATGTTTGCTTGTTGTAGAAGTGCTGAATTTTGTTTTCAGGGTATTGATGTATTTTTCATGATGTTATTAATGTATTATTTTACTTATACACAGCAGTATTAAATGCTGTGATTTTGAGGACATGCTGTCCGAGAAAACTACCCACTGGGAAACTGTTTTTCTTAGCCTCACAAAAGAAGGATTCAACCAGAAAATAACCGCACAGTGGAATATCTGGAAGAAGGAAAGGCAAGACCTTTTATCTAGAATTCTCAATATTTATAGAGAGAATTCTTTAACATTCTGTCTGATTTTGTGTTGCATTTATAACTGCATATTGCTGTCTGAGTCTGTGAAAAAAATGAGGAGCATTACCCTATCATCCTGAAGGACAGAAGATGGAAGACATTCATCTGGACTGGACAGTAGCCAGAAGTGGAAGCTATGTAAATGACAATGCTACTAGACTATTATCCCACTTCTGACAATATGAAGAGAGAGGGGAAAGTTGGGAATATATTTTATTTTGCAAAACAGCAGGGACTATATATTTTTTGATTGTTTCCATCCCTAGCTGCTGAAAAGCCGAGGACAGATTCCTTGTGGCAGGACGAGCTTCCAAACCACTGCCAGGCTGGTTGTAGCTAATGATTGGAGTGCCCTAAGGAAGATCTTGGTGCTTGGGACAGATCCGACATTCCACCTCAGTCTTTGAAATGGATGATCCTCTGGGAAACTCCAGGTGGTAATTGTTGTATGTTATTTCCCACTGATCCTCTCATGACGACAGTTTCATGTTACTATCATTTTTATCTTTCATCCTACTTAGTTTGAATAATGTATTTTCAAAAGTAAATAGATGATTGAATTTTACTTTAGTTTTAATAAACATTCCTATGATTGATTTAAACTCATAGTTAAAGTTTATTTCTATTTCTAGATGTATGTATGGTGTCAGTGCTGTCTACCAATATACATAGTCTAGATGGGGGCTTAATTTTATTACCAGAAAGGGAAATTGTCGGGAGGGGTAATCTGCTCTGTCTAAGTGTTTAGGCATCTAAATTCCCTTATCCCTTTTCTGGGGATATTCAGGCAGCTCACCTTCTTTCGCGAGCCAATTCGAGTCTGTATCTGAGTATCCAGGGACACTGTCTGCTCTTTGCACCAAAAGACAGTTGTCTCGGGTTCTAACAAGATAACACCACTTTAGTGAGTGTAAAAGGAACCTGTTCCACGACAGAAATCATGCCCAAATATGTGCAGGGATGCTGCTACGTTTTGTGTGCCCACCATGTGCTCACTTAATGTGTTCACCTAAACAGGGGATTTATAACCCCAGGGGAAGAATGATGGGTGTACAGTATTCACGGTCACTGAAAGATAATATTCAGGACAGCGTGCATATATAAAGTGTTGGAGTTTTCAGCACATAACCTGCTCCACGTGGTCATGTAATATCAATGTCAGCCAGTTGTTGGAAGTCTGAGTGATGACGGACAACAGACTTAGAAAGTCAACTATCATGACATAGCATGAGATGAAGGCAGGATATGTGACGCCCATGTAAGATAAAAGACCTTCAGACTAGACTGGAGAGGATGTGGAATATGAGGAGGAGTGATGGGATATATTTTATTATTATATGTTACAATAACTGATACATGTATTCTTAGTGTAAGTCAAGATACTCCACGTATGTGTTTGTTTCCATGATTACAGCGCCCATGTGACGATCAGTCCATGAAAGAGACTACATTGTGTTAGACTCGGCCAGCTGGGAACGAGGTGGAGAACGAGGTGGGAACCAGGTGGAGAACGAGGTGGGGATGAAGTGGAGAATAAGCTGAAACAGGCAGAAAACAGGCAAGGAAGAGTTGGACAAGCTTGACAGTTCCTCACGGCTGTCAGAGGCTTATAAGCTAAGTTAACAAATTTTGACTTAACCTACCACCATCATCATACCACTCTAAACCCCGGAGCTGTTTTCTCGCTGAAGCTTACCCTAATCACGTTAACCAGTCACTGTTTGTGTAAATCAACAAACTGGTAATTTAATTGTAGTAAATAAAGCTGTATGTCAAGTTTTAAACTACATCGTTTGTTAAATTCCAAGTGTATTCAGTCTTACCTGTTTCATTAAACTGTTAGGATAGAATAACATTTGGTGGGAGCTCAAATAATATAATAATTCTTTAATTATTCATAATAACACCGGGAGAAGGTAGATGACGGAGGAATCACTTGCCCTGTCTAATAATTCATTTAGTATAATGATAGACACATAAAATTCCTTGCTTTCTCTTGTGGGTACCAAGTTCAGCTAATGTTAATATACTTAACGAGCCAATATGGTTGTTTTCTTGGGTATCCAGGACTTTATCTGAGAGCAACATAGCTCAGATTTTAGTTCGGTTAATCTGGTGGAAGGAATGTGTTGAGAGGAACATCCCTACTTAACATTATAAACATTTTAAACCACGCGTCAAGTCACAGTGTGTGTGTGTGTGTGTGTGTGTGTGATGCCTACCAGCACCCTCCCCAGCAACCATCGCCAGGTACTAGACGCCCGGTCCGAGCTACTCGTTTTGGCACACTTCCTAGGCAACACAGTTGGCACTTAAAAACCAGACCACAATTATAGCTGATGTTTTATTTCGTTTTCATAAATAGACGGAAAGACAAGCTGCATACAAGTGAGCCAGATCTGTAAAATGGATGTACTCAAAACACTCAGGTTCAGGAACAGCACTAGAGCCCAGAAATTGACGAATAACCAAAAGTTTCCGCTAGAGTTTACAGCCGGTGAACGGGAAGAAGAAGAGCGGGAAAAAAGTAGGATATGACTTCGGTTTTGGGGTTTAGAGGTAGCGCATGGGTCACTAACTCGCTTTTGTCTTCTCTTAAAACACGCTTCGAAGGTTATACTGTAAAATTGGTTTTGCTTTTGCCTGTTGGGCAAATGTCAGGAAGATGCTATGCTATGTTTTCAAAATCAACATCACTGCACATTTGGCATTGCTATGCGTGGTCAGTCTTCCGATGTAGCAGCACCTCCAAGGTACTTATGCTAATTGTTCCCATGAGAGGTTGGTTGTCTTCTGTCTCGGCGTCGAAGACGACATAGACGTGCTTTACCCCTATGTCGTGCAATCATGTCAGTGCCAGAGATTTGTCATTACCAACAAGCCCAGTCAGTACAGCATTGATGATATCTGCTCTGTCCAAGCTTTTTCCCAAAAGCGGTGGTTTACTGCTTGCCAGTTGGTCAGCTTGCTCATTACTCTTTACGCCATCATGACCTGGTGTATACATCCGAGCGAGGATGTTAAGTGATCATATGGGACTAAACCTGTTTTGTGTAGACCAATCGGTACCAGGTTGATGATGTGGTCAGAATGACAGGAAGACGAGCGGCTCTTCGCCTTGTTAGTTACAAACTTAAAAGAGTATCAGCATCATCATCAGGTGCCTTGCCGACTGGCGTGGACGATCATACCTCTACATAATCCACGATCTACTGCAGCATGTATCAGTTCGTGTGCCGACACACATTCAAACCATGCAACAAGATTAAGGAATCTTCTCTCGTTGTCTTCCTCTATCCCTCCTTCCACAGATCTTCCCAGTGGTCACAACATGTTCTGTTTTGCATCTTCTCATAACATGGCAGAAAAATGATGACTGTCTCCTTCTGATGTCTGTGATAAGTTGTCTTCGGGCTCCCGCCTCTTTCAAAACCTCTTGGTTGCTTTTTTTGGCTGTCCAAAGTATTCTAAGCATTCTTCGGTAAAACCACATCTCCGAAGCCTCAAGAAATTGTTTGGGCTGCCTACCGATTGTCCAGGATTCACAGCCATATGTTAAAACTGGATGTATGTAGCAAGCAAGACTTCTTTTTCTAAATCTCAATGACAAGGATATATTGCACCTGATGTTCTTCATTTTTTAAAGAGTATAGGATCACGAATAGGGCGAATTTATAAACTATAAAATATCTACCACACACACACATACACACACCAACACATACACTAACACACAAGTGAAGAACATTCTTGTGTAGAGACAGTGACAACCTGACAAATTCAAGGGATTCATGCACTAGTAAAATGGCATTGACTGACATGTTGAAGAACTTGTACAGATGCAGGAGACAGTGAATGCGATCGTTTATAAAGTAAATCGTTTAACATCAGAGCTGTTCATTGTACTCTTCTACCGTGCTTCCCTCACAAAAATGACCCCACCCCAAAACAAAACAAAACGCTGCAGAGGTTATTTTCAAAGGGTGCCTTATTTTTCCCCCTGTACATAAAGCTACATTTATGCCAAAGACACATACTTTTTCCCATGAATGCTAAGTGATTCACTGAGTACGTTTAAGAAGACAGAGACAGGATTGATTCGGAGAATGTGAATGGAGTCGCTGAGGAAATTTCGTTTGATAGAAATTAGTTTAATTGTTGTGCCAGGACACTTAGGGGTAAGAGGGAATGAACGAGCCGACTGGCAGGCTGGCAGGGCCACGGCAGGTACAGGAAAAGCAATGGACCGGGCCGAAATTCTCAATGCTCTCAAGGAGGCAGGACGAGAAGATGATTCAGGAGACGACGTTCAATCGACAACGTTCTGAAGAATACAAACACTTCAAGTCGAAAAAGGTGTCGCAAAACATAAACGCTATTCAGAAAGGCAAAGAAGAATAGGAAACCAATACAAAACTGGTGTTATCAGTCACCAAAAGCTGAGGGATATACAGAAGATGGAATCCAAGCTCTTATGAACCTGTCATTTGTGCAATGAGGATAATCTGTCAATGAACTGACTAACTAACTAAATCTACATTTATTCAAGCAAAGAAACATGCAGTTATTCTCGAACAACAAGACCGTTGTACAGTGCAAGTGCCACCAGATGCGTACATAAGTGTTTACTTCTCGTCCAAACGTACCCGCTTAGAGTATTTACAAATGGTATAGGACCTTTTTCACGTCTTACGAGCATTGTGCATAATGGGCTAGGTCTATATATTATAGACAAATCGGCACTTGGTGTTTAATGTGGTCAGCACCACGTTGGCCGCCTTTACTTCCCAGGACTTTCTTGTACCCAGTATGTGCTGGGTCGATCTGGGAACCAATATGATTATTGAAAAAGAAGTCTGGCTCTGTCAGTACCCGAACCTACGCCCTTCAGATCTCTAGCGAGTGTTTAACCACTACATCACTACGGTTCCTATTTACCCTTCAGATCCCTATCGAGTGTTTAACCACTATATCATTACGGTTCCTATTTACCCTTCAGATCTCTAGCGAGTGTTTAACCACTACATCACTACGGTTCCTATTTACCCTTCAGATCCCTAGCGAGTGTTTAACCACTAAATCATTACGGTTCCTATTTACCCTTCAGATCTAGCGAGTGTTTAACCACTACATCACTACGGTTCCTATTTACCCTTCAGATCCCTAGCGAGTGTTTAACCACTACATCATTACGGTTCCTATTTACCCTTCAGATCCCTAGCGAGTGTTTAACCACTATATCACTACGGTTCCTATTTACACATGATTTTATTTTATGTAACCATTTATTTAATTAATTGTGGTGTCAAAAATACATGTTATTTGTTTACATTAATTTCTAAATTTATTACTCTATAGTTCACTACGTCATTTAGGCTTATCTCCGATACCCTTAATAGAAGCGGACACTAAACTGCATAGAGATCGCAGATTAAACTACAAACGTCAAAAGTAATTACTCGTATCTCAAAATCTGCAAATGTTTTGTTCCCATCACATAAGTGGGTGTATGCGAGCCAGCTGCAAATGGGCTTTTGTATGTGGAGTCCTGAAAAACTTAGTGGCTAGTTCACTGGCCTATTGAAAACAACGTATTAGAGTTCAATGTCCTAAAAATGACATCATTTGTTCACAGTATCAAAAGTTGATTTCATGAAATGTCTCAAGGGATAAATATTATAGAAAAAGGTGTCGAGTGTCACCCTGCTGCTGAATTGTTTGGTAATTATTTGGTGTATGCGTCCCAAACAGTTGCGGTCATGTGTGTATGCGTGTGTGTGTGTGTGCGCGCGTTCCAAGACTTGTGTCATCCTCAACTTCATCATCGCTATCGTTGTTGTTGTCGTCGCCGTCATTGGGGTTTGGTTTCCTAGACGTTTATGTGACTTCCTAATTTTTAAATTCCGCGGTTGCCTTCCCTTCACTCTACTTTATATTGTTATAAATAAATGCAAATTGACAGCCATAGTTTGTATTGCATCTCTCCATCATTGAATATGCCTTGGTCATCATGACACTCAAAACCACACAGATGAACAGACTGGAAAAAATTGAAAACGAGGCAATGCGCATTAGGTATGGTGTCTCCAATTCATGTTGATTCCGAAGCTCCTATGGCCACTACTAGTCTACGAGGTGACGATGACTGCAGTGGAAGCCATGGAAAAGAAAATCAACACAGCCTTAAGAAAGTGGATTGGTGCACCGCCTTGTCTGACCGACGTGGCTCTGTATTGTAAACAGGCTAAGCTGGTACTTCCGTTCAAGTCGATAACCGAAGAGTTTAAAGTCGGCAAAGTAAGGCTCGCCATGCTCTTGCGCGAGTCTTCAGACCCAAATGTCATCGCTGTCCAGCCCGCTCTAAAGACTGGTCAGAAGTGGAGGGTCCTCGATGCGATAGAATCTGCCCAGAACGCACTAAAGTTGAAGGAGATTATGGATTACACACAAACCGACCGTCGAGGCCTAGGGCACGGGAAGGTCAATTGGTGGTCAAAGGCCTCAGCCAAAGAGCGCCGAGACATGGTGATACAAACGGTGAGGGACAACGAAAACGAGGTTCGGGTCCAGAAAGCAGCCCAGCAGTAGCAGCAGGGCCATTGGGTCAGCCTGGAGAGCGCATTGCCGAGAATACTCACATGGGGTGAGATCTGGCGGATGACCGCGCTGCGACTGAGCTTTATCGTTCGTTCGGCGTGCGATGTATTACCGTCCGGTGTTAACATGGTTAAATGGTCTGCGACCAACGATCCGACTTGCCCGTTGTGCAAATCGAAGCAAACTCTTGAGCACGTCCTGTCCGCGTGCAGGAAAGCTCTAGGTCAAGGCCGCTATACCTGGCGCCACAACAAGGTGCTAAAGGAGTTAGCAGCCGTTGTCGACCAGGCTAGAATGAGGGCTAATGCCAGAGCCAGTTCTAGTATCGTCCCCATTCGTTTCCTCAAGGCTGGGCAGGTTCCAAAAGGTAAGGTCAACCAAAACGCATTCGCTCCATCTGTGCTAGACTCTGCGAGGGACTGGTTACTGGCGGTTGATCTGCCAGGACATGAACGGTATTCCGAGTTGATCCGTAAAACCGGCCTGCGACCGGACATCGTTCTCCATTCTGCGCAAAAACGGCAACTCATGCTGATTGAGTTGACGGTCCCGTTTGAGTCGCGTATGGAGGAGAATCATTTGTATAAGCTCGAGAAATACAGTGATTTAGCAGCCGGTTTGAGGAGAAACGAGGCCTACACAGTACGGGTTTTTGCCGTCGAAGTGGGAGCGAGAGGCCTCGTTTCCACTTCGCTCTACAATGTGGTGAAAGAACTAGGATTGCGCGGTAATGAACGGAAACGAACACTCAAAAAACTGGGAGAGGCAGCCGAAAGGGCCTCTAGCTGGCTTTGGACGCAGCTCAACAACGTAGGGGACGGGCCTCGGTGAGCTGGTCCGGGTGTCTAGCGGAAAGGAGTTTCTCATCCCTTTGAAAGTCCATCGTGTACGAATTGTCTGCCAGTGTCCCTCTGCCAACTGCTAATAAAAGTCTAACATGTGTCCGGTAAACCAAAATAAGCTTGTCGCTCGGTCGTCCAGGCATGCGGACTGTTCTAATTACGCTGCCGTGGCGGCTTCTTATCTCACAGTACCTCCTTCGAAACCACTAAGTCGTCTTGTCTCTGGCCGAAATAATAACACCATCCGGTAATTCTGTGCAGCGGGGAAGCAGCCCTGAGCTTCATGAACTCAGGTGGGCCCACCTCCGAATACGTTTAGGAATCGTGGGCCGAAACGTGTGTCGACGAGGATAATTTCTACTGATGACTGTAGATCCCCGCTGTACTTGCTCCCTGTGAGTTTATTCTTATACACAGACGGGTCAGTAATTAGGGGCAAGCGAAGTGCGTGCGCCTTCACAGTACGCTCATAGGGAAAAACAAACAAGGAGATGAATAGCGCCTTTGCTGTTACAACTAGTAGCCTTACAATGTAAACTATGGCTGTAACAAGGGCTTTAGCATTGCTTGGTACTCAAAAAAAGTTCACACACGTTTGTAAGAAAAAAATATTTAATTAAGAGAACATGACGTTTCATTAACCAACACAGTACAAGCGTCATCAGTCGTTTTACACTTGTGGATATTTT
>CAJHNH020007101.1:42500-47500 GCA_905116865.2 Candidula unifasciata
GTTTCTGGGACATGTCCCCAAGTGAACCTCATCCGAATAGTGGCACTTTGTGTCACCGGGTGTGTATCGCTGGGTATGATGGCTTGGTGGGGTTCTTCTTCTTCTTCTTCGCGTTCACCAGCTGTAAACTCTGGCGGAAGGTTCTGGTTGCTCGTCCACTACTGAACTGCAGTCCTGCTTCAGGACCTGAGTGTTGCATGTGCATCAGTTTTACAGATCTCATTCTCTTGAATACAGACTGTTGGTTCCTTGCCTCTCCGGCAGATGCACTCCGACTGCAAAGGAAGCTCCTCAATTAGTCGACTCTTACGACATGCTTTTGGGGAGGCAGTGAGTCTATTCTTGTTTTCCCCACAATGAGGTCCCGGAACCCACACAGAGGACCTGCCTGGTGGGTTTGAACGTAATCATCTTTGACTTTAGACGATAATTGACTCAATATAGGACGCACACTTTTTTTTGAAATTTTGAAGTCCAACATGGGCTGTTGTCGGAGCTCTAATATAAAACCTAACGATTGAACGGGATTTTAGGGGACCTGTGACTGTGGGATTCTTATTCGAGTGGTGGCGCTTTGTGTCATCGTTTGTTAATCGCTCGTTGTGCGGTCCTGGAGGGGTTTAACGTTAGTCGACTTTAGACAATTGGTCAAACAACGAACAAGTCATGGAGATGTGAGAACACGCACACACACACACGCAAACACATACACACGCACTCGCACACGTACGAGCGTGCGCTCACACACATACATATATAAAATGTACACCCACAGTCTATCAGCAGAAGATGGAAACACGAACATATAAACCTACTCTGCGTTTCTAGCTAACAAACAGGGTTATACTGTCGAACGTAATGTTTGTCGTCAGAGTTATTCACACGGCGTTATAGTTTCACCTTCGAATGTAATGTTTGTCGTCTGAGTTAGTTTCAGTGTCCACGATCGGCGAAGAATACACAGACATTATTGACCTTGGATTATTGACTTTGGTGTCAGGGGATCTCAGTTATGTAAGAAACCAAAGACTACAATGCTATTGGGGGGGGGGGGGGGAAATTAAAATAAGCAAAGGTAAAAAAATTCGTCTCTTGATTATGACTAAAATATTGTGAAGTACATAGAAAAAATCACCCTGGCTCCTAGGTCGACCCAGCCTTGAATGGGTACCAGGTGGAGTCCTGGGCAGTAAAGCCGGGTGACGTAATGCTGACTACGTCACCCACCAACTGCCGATTGGTCTATAAAATATAGGTCTAGCCATGTAGACACAAAAAGCATTAAGACGTGGAAAGGGTCCTATTAATATTACACTTTCTCTTAATATGTCTGAAATTTTTTTTTATAGATCTTTATAAACAACAATAGGAAAGAGATAAACACTGTTCTTTGGCAACAAGTGAGAAATATCTTTCAGATTACCTATCGTTTTAGACCACTTTTTATGTCAATGCATCCCAGTGGGATTAAAAAAAATATCGTTGCCCTAACAGGAAGGTAAGTCTCCCCCCCCCCCCCCCCTTTTTTACACTCCCCAGCAAGGCTGTCAGGCTGTCGTCGGGGACGCTAAAACAACCTGACGGTTGATCGGAGTTTCTGGGACTAGTGCATGGGAAAATAGGGAGGGGGATCTGATTCCAGCGGTGGCACTGTGTATCACCGGGTGTATATTGCTTATTGTGTGGTCCTGGTACAGTGAAACGTTACTCACAATCAGGATTTTTCAACGTCATGTGCTCATACGCGACCAAAGTTGAAAATGGTTACCAAAAATATCCTTAATAGTAAAGAGGCTGCAGTTTTGATGACCAGATGAGCTAATGTAAAGGGAAAAAATATCAACTATAACAGCAACAACAATAACAACAACTACTACTACTTCTACTTCATAAACCGCCTGTCGCAATTTGACCGATGCGCCAACGACGTAAAGAGTTCTGTTTTTATTTGTTTATAACTCCCCTCCCCTCACCCCCATCCTTGACGTATGATGAAAGAGCTTCGTGTGGGCAACACTTATCTTGTTATAGATACAATGCCAACAAGAGCTTAGATCTATTCCAGCCTTGGGAGTTAATGAGGCAAACGCTGGTCGCACACCGAGCACAGGTCCACGCACCGTTTAGAAATGCATAACACGCGAGAAAAAGACCGATAATTGGTGCCCAATGTAGACCTTTGCACAACAGGGGGGGGGGGGGGGACAATAAATTGTTTTTCCGTCCAAGTTAATAGGATGATTCTGGTAACATTAACAAGCCATGGCTATGAAGTAATGGACGCGTGTCGCCTAAAAGTCCAGCTCATTAAGGACTTAAACCCTGGTGTATTTATAGCTCTTAAATTGTGTGTCCTATTGACACACGTACGTATTTCCCAGGGACGGGAATGCCTGTCGTGACAATTACAGTAACTTTTACCCAGACGGCTGAAGTCTCAATAGCCGATTACAACATTAGTCATATGACATTATTTTAGAGTTGTTTTTATATTTATTTCCATAAGCCATAATTTGCCGACGACGGCTATCTGTAGGTATTATGTTAGTGTTTGCAGCTGTATTATTTCCTTTTTTTCTCTCTGTGTGTATATCGACGAATGCTTTATATCCGCAGTGATCAACGCTTTCCAGAAACTTACACTTATTATAGCCTTTATCCCCTCACTCGCAATTAATTTCCAGAGACTCTGGGAGCTCAGACACAGCGAGCTAAAGTCCGCCCCCACCCCCACCCCCCCCCCACCATTAATTTTCAGGGAAGTGGGCACCCTGCATCATGTGTAGACGTCATATATTTCAGCATTTGTTTGTAAATTTCATATTTGTTAAAATCGGGAGTCGCCGTGGTGTTGGCTAGACGCCCAACTGCGGATCGGAAGGTTGTGCGTTCGAGTGGAAAAGGGACCTAAGTTATTATTTAGGCCGTATATTTTTTGGTCTTCAGAACATAATATTATTAATTATTGTTAAAGTACTGTTAAATTAACGATAGCTTTAGATCCTTTTAATGGTCACACCCTCCCCCTTTTTTTTCTCCCAACCCTATACAATTCAAGAAACTCAGTTTAGGTTTAAACAATGAATTAACATCATGGTACAAGAAAGTAACCCATTAGTGCTCCGTTTTGATTTTAACCCAAGCCTGAGTCCGAAGAATCTCAGCATAGTGCACACACTCCGTAGCACCGGCGAGGATCCTGACATACTTTGGGTAGATTTTTCACTCATAATATTGCCCGGACAGTAACGAAGGCCTCAGTGGGATTAGGTTTGGTTTAATAGGGCACTAACATAAACTGTTTTTTTATAGTAATAATTGTTTGTATTGTTACTGCTAGAGCCGCCCCTAGAAATGTTACTCAATGTCCGCTCAGTGGCAACTCGCCTGCATGTGACTGTGGTAACTGCAAAATTCCCCAGTTATTATTTCAATTATTTGTCGTTTGACACACAGCCTAACCAAATACGGAAATCTAAACAAACAGAGACATCAGGTTATTGATTGAATCCCTGTAGTAAAATTACACTTTTCAGCCGATGCGACATCTTTTGATTCTCGTCGTTGAAGTGTTAATCCAACATAATGAAATCCCAGAAAAGACAAATCACCTATCCTATAATGTTTAGGCAAGAAATGCTTACAGTCCGCCTGAGAATTTCTGCTACATATCTGTTAAAAAACACTGTTGTAAATGATACGCTACTAAGTTTTTTTTTTTTTTCGAAGCAGTGGGTATATTCTCTTCACCACCAACCCCCCCCCCCCTCCTCCGCCACCCCCTTCTTTTTATAAAATGGTGTAGAGGTTAGACGCTCGCTGGCAGATTCGAATGTCGCGGGTTCTGGTCCTGAATAAGCCGGTCATTTTTTTGTTTGTTTTTAAAAACTACCTTGCCTCCCAGGTCAACGCAGCAATAAATGAGCACTAGGAACAGTTCTGGGAGGTAAAGTCGACCCGCATGATGTTGACGACATCACATACCGGGTGCCGATTAGTAGATAAACCAAAGGTTTAGCCCGATGTACCCAACAAGCCTGAAGACGCGAAGAAGCCTTATTTACTTATTGTTTCGGTAAAACAGGACCCCCTAACACATATTGAAAAAAAATTACTGTTTATGTTTTTATTTTTAACGACCCTCAACATGCGCTTTATCTTCTCCCAATTTCCTTGTCTGTGTGTGTGTGAGTGTGTGTGAGAGTGTGTGAAATTGTGTGCTCCTGTGTGAGTGTGTATGTATGCGCGCGCGCCTGTGTGTGTGTGTGAAAGTGTGCTTATGTTTGCGTGTGCGTGCGTGTGTGTGTGTGTTTGAGAAAACGTGTCAGTGTGTGTGTGCGCGCGTATGTGTGTGTGCGTATACGTGTGAGTGTGTGCGCGTGTGTGCCTGTGTGTTAGTGTGAGTGCATGTGTGTCTGCGCGCACACTAAATCCAAAAATCAAGCACTAGAGTCAGATCCACGATTGGGAATGTTATGTGTCATTTTCATGTGTGTGTATACATCAACCACAGCTTAGTGTCTACCAAACAATGTTTGAATTGATGGCGGACACGGGACCTCATTAACGTGGATCAAATTCCTCTGCCGTGTTTCACTTAATGGGTCAGGTGTAACAAACTAATGGATTAGGAGCACTAGAACCGAAAGCTCCCCCCTCCCTCCCCCACGCCATGTCCGAAAGGGACCGGGAAGCTCACCGTAGCCCCACCCCTCGTAAAAATATGTATTAAGGCTCAGCTGCTCCTTCCCCACCCCCGCTCATTTAGTTCTCTCTTGTGTTTTCCCCTCCAACAATACTAAACATATTTTTGCAATTATTGTGATTATTAAAAAAAAAAAAAAAACACCTTAGAATAGTTGATTAAAAACTGAGATGAATGTTGCCTCTATATAATTAGATAAAAACACAGTCACCACGCAGATAAAAAAAAAAAATAAGTAAAATTAATCTAAGATCGAATTTTGCCGAAATAAACAAACGTTCACGTAGTATAATCA
>CAJHNH020007101.1:55000-70000 GCA_905116865.2 Candidula unifasciata
TCTGGAAAGATGGAAAGGTGCCTGTCATTATTTTAGTTAGATGATAAAACAAATTGTATGGGAATCGAAGTACCCATGTATAATACAAGTTAGAGGCGTTTCTCAATTTGTCGTAAGTCCCTGCACATCTTACAATTTTTAATTTTAGCAGCTGACTGAGCCTCTACCCAATGGGGTCGCGAGGCGAACAAGTTTGGAAACCCTTGTTCTAGTGTGAGGGCGACACCTGGCTAGCTTTCAATAAATAAGGAATCTGCAAGAATTATGGTTGACATGAACATGCACCGGATGCCATTGATTTACTAACAGCAAAAGCTACGATAAACTAGCAAGGCAAACGAGAACCCATATTAAAACTTAAAAAAAAAAACAAATAATAGTGTGTGAACGTACAGTGCCTTCTCCAGTTAAGTGAGGATCCAAAAAAAAAAAAAAAAACACTAAGAGGAACGATACTAGAATGCTAATGAGACGATCAACATTCACATCTCGAGACAGTTGCTAATAGAGACGGAGCATCCATGGGTAAAATCGGTTCACCTCGATGTCAAAAAAATTCTTTGGCATTCATTAATATTACGATAAGAAATGAGGGGGAAAAAACGTAATACGTTATTTAAAATATGAGCATACTGTTGGGACACCTTGCGTTAAATCAACCATTTACTGTGAAGATAGCAACATTTCAGACTCTGGTTACTGTCCCAGATACTATTGTTTTGATTCAATTGCCCTTAAAAATGTATGTTTTCTCGGTCGCACGATAAGAACAACACTGGCAATTATGAAGATGAATGTGTTAGTACTGGGAAAGACCAGCTAGAATAAGATTTGATTAACACGTCTGGTAACCTATGGTAACTTGCTTTTATCATGTAATCTTTCTGGATGTCTTTCTACGTTGAGAGTAGCAAGATCACCGAGTCTGTCTCCTTCTATAAAGGCCCTTAAATAATCAAGAAAGATCTTTCGCAGCTGGTAATAGCAACTGCAATGGTTAGCATTATTTGAATAGAAATTCGAAAATTGATAATGACACTCTTATCTCCATACTGAAGTTCTTTAAGTCATGTTACCATTATATTGGTACGACCTGACAGCAGCATTATGCAATCCAAAATCTCTTCATAAAATCTGTTGCACTCCAATATCAGCGGTATAAAATTCACATACACTTTCACATTTCTGTCCTAGTTCATTGTCCAAACATCAACACAGTCCATCAACATCGAGGAGGAATCTGTACATTGCTTCTCTGCCATGCAAACCTTTGAGTCATTTCGCTATAAAGACAGTCGTGTGTTATCTTCACTACCATATCGATTTCCTCTTTCTCCTCAGCGATTTTGTTTCTGTCTCCGACGCTTTCCTATTTAAATGTTTCATTCTTCACGGAGGCTGTCTTTTGTCTAGTGATTCCCCGACCCACACTTCTCGTTGTCGTTCAAAATGATCTCGTACAGCTTTCTGATTCAGGGTAGCATTATGAAAATGCATGCTGTGATCCTGTAGGCTCTTTAGAACACGGTCAATACAAATGAGTATCTTGTCCCGAAATCCTAGCAATGTCAGAAAATCACAACACAGCATTCGATTATTCAACTGCGTTGGCTCACTTGTTTGTTTCACTAGTCTCATTTGTATTGACTCTCGTGTCCTAAAGAATATGAACAATGTTTTGAAGGTTCTTGTTTTTAGGGTTTACTGCACTTATCCTAGCACTTCACTAGCACATCTGACTTTATATCCACGGCAATAACATGTTGACAATTTCCCCATGCTGTGTTGCACGACAGAAAAACAAGTAGAAGGCTTAAGTGTTTCCAAAAAAAAAAAAAAAAAGCGGTCACTATTATCGGTTAGTGCTTCGCTGCATGTAAACCTACAAAACTGAGCAAGAAAATGATTATCACCATTGCGAGCTAATTTTTTTTTTTTTTCACCTACTCTGTGTACAGCGAACACAGCAGCGTTTTCATAGCACTGTGATCAACAATTTCCTAGATCTATTTCATCTTTGGCTATCTGGTTCAATATGTCTTGAGCCAAGTTTTAGCACTCGTCTGGCTTATCTGGATTGAACAAAAACAAAAACAAAAATACATTAACACAAAATCAACTTCCAAGCACCTCACTGCCTTCGACATTTGATCAGAGTGTGCTTCATCAGGGGCCGAGTCAAACACGATACCAAAGTACGCGGCTCTAGATATGCTTCTGAGTAAATTCTGGCGAACAGTGGATGTCATCATGTGGATCAGTTCATCCTGTACAAAAGGAGAGAAATAAGACTTGGACCCAGCTTGATGGTTCCCATATGTTAAGTTATGTTTCACGACAGGGTATAAAAAAGCCTGTAGTTGCAGTACACCAAGAAAAATTCCTGCACTGGAGCCATCATTTTCTTGCTAAAGTGATTCTCTGTGCCAATGCAAAGCTAGATTTTGAATTGCAAGGAATGTTGGGCATTAAAGGAGTTTTGTCATGATATCATGCCACTTGTGCTTTTTCTTCTCAATCTGTGATCGCAGTTTCGAATCAATATTTTTGTTTACAGCTACATTTATTTACATTTCTCAGCACTATTTGAAACACATGTGTGATCTTGGCATTTTCAGAAACACTTAGCCTTTAAGGTACTTTCCATTCGCCGAATCAGTTTTCTTGCCATAGAAAGGACAGGGGATCTAATTTTAGGTAAAGAAGACAACGGATGCAAAATGTCGACTTATTAGAGTTTACAACTCGCCGAAACAAATAAGTGCATTCTACGTTTGTGAACTAATTACTAAATGCACAAAAACCTGAAGAATGTTCGTGTCTTTATACTGGTCAGTGGTATCTTAAAAACATGAATGCGTCACACGCAATTGGGGCCGCACAACATATACTTTAAGTGCACGCATGATGCATTTCTTGTTTTGGGACCGAGCGAGTTAAGAAACATGTACTTGTGTTTGTTACAGAAATTATGACTTTGCCTGGTCTGAAAAATGTAAGCTGTGTTGAACACGGTTATTTTTGTGTAGGCCTGTGTAGTTATAACCTTCTTCAAAACAATGCAACACAATGTGGAGGCTGCCCCCCCCCCTCCCCCCACTACATTGCTTTTGCAGTTGCGCCCAGGAGAGCATCTGCCTTACCTGTAATGGTGCCTCAGAACCTCTATGAGAAATTATGTAATAATGTGAGATTCTGAGCATCTGCTACAGAAGGAAGCTCGAGGGTGTTAAAGACAATGTGAAACTGGTGAATCAGAGGCATGGTAGAAAAAAAAAGTGTTCTAACCTGAGATGAAGACAAAGGATATATGCTTCGAGAGAATGCCGATAGTGTAATCTCCTTGCCATGGCATATTAAAATGGCGATTATGTGTAAGTTCTTGATTTGTACCACTTGTAATTCTGTTACATTACAGATTTATCCTTCATTCTGTGTTAACGTAGAAGATCTTTGATGTCACGAGTTCATCTTCTCCTAAGGGGACCTCTTGATTTTACATAAGATATTTTCATGTGAGTCAAATGAGTTAGTTAGTTAGTTAGTTAGTTAGTTAGTTAGTTAGTTAGTTAGTTAGTTAGTTAGTTAGTTAGTTAGTTAGTTGGGTTATCCTCATTGCACTCCGGACATGTCCATAGGTGCTTAGATCCTTCTCTCAGTATGAACCCCAACGTCCGATGGCTAATAGTACCAGTTCTATGTTGATTAACAAGTCTTCTGGCGTGTCTGGTGTGCGTCTCGTTTTTTGCTGTACCGATCTTAATTCCCAAGTCTGCCATTCTGGCGAGTGATGTGGATTCACTGCCACCAAAGTCCTCTGTCCTTTCCATTTCTCTGAGGGCATTGATAATATCAGCATGATCCATCTACCGTCGGTAGTGATATCGGATCCAGCCAACCTGTCAGCTCTTTCATTTCCATCGACGCCTGCGTGGTCCGGAACAAAAATAAAGGTGACTCCACGCACAGTGGACTTCTGTAATGATTCAAGCCATTGTCTTCGCACTAAACCTGCCTGAACCCTCCGGATCATACTCATTGAATCACTGAGTATACACACGCGGGTGTATTTTTGTGTTTCAAGCCAGGCAAGCGCTTGCGTCACTGCCATCACCTCCATCGTCATGCTGCTGGTTGTCATGGAGAAGGCGCCGTTGGCTTCTTTGACTGTTCTGCCCGCTGAGCGTGCTGTAAATGCCCATGCGCTTCTTCTTTGGCGTATTTCGGATCCGTCTGTATAGATTATTGCATCTGCTTCGTCTGAATTTTAACCGATAAAAGCGTTGACCTCTGCATTAACAGCAACATGATTATCTTCTCTACATCGCCTGTTGAGTGTGACAATACAGGAAAATGTACAAATAAACGCCTGAGGCACAGGTATCCATTCTGCACCAGGTATGATGTCGGTTAGGCTGCATATTTGCCTAATAACATCTTCTGCCCGACCTAGCCACGATTTCCCCCTCTTCAGTCTGTCGCCCTTTTCACTAAAAAGCGCTTGATGCAGTGGGTGTTTCTTATCAGCACATATTTTGAGATATGCCCGAGCCCTCCACATCCTGATCTTTTTTCAAAGGAATGATGGTAGCAATGTGTTATCAAGCACATGCACATGCCAGTCTTGTGGTCTGTCGCAAGTATCCCACATAGAGATATCAATATAACCCAAAATGGGTAGCAGAGAATGATGGAGAAAGCAAAGGCATTTATTACTCACGTAATAACAGTTGGTCCATAAACGTATCAAGCTAAAACTCTATAACCAAATGTCTTTAAGGAGTACATAGGGTAACTTTCATGTTTTGTATCAGTTATCAACAACTCGACAGTGTTTTTTCGTCACTTATCCTATAGATATACATGGTCTAAGAAACTTGGAACATTAATAGTATCGGAATATTAAATAACAAACAGCTCACTTCCTGTTTATCATCATAATCATCATCATCGTCATCAACATATCATCATCCTCATCATCATAGCATCATCCTCATCATTAACATCTTCATCAACAAGAAGACACAATTCACTTACGTATTGCAGTAATAACCTGCCGATTGTGGGTACCCGGGGTTGCTAAACTTCTAACAAACACCACTTTGACTACGTAAATTATTTAAAATCATATAGGTATTTACGTGGAATCGTGGGAATAGGGTGCCCTATGATGCGTCATGTTAGTTAGTCTTTCCTCTTGTGTCGAGTGCGGCACATAGGGCAGAGGTCATGACTCTCCATGCATGGCGGTTCGTTGCAATCCGTTGAAGGGGAATAATTAAAAGAATAGAAATATAGAAAGGGAAGACAAAAGCTGCAGTTGGGTAATGTATCGAGCACCTGAGAAACCCCTTAACATTTCAAGCAATGACGCCATAAATCCTGAAATCTCTTTCTCTTATTGTAGAAGACTGTCCTTTACGAAACTGGATATTGGTGGTTTTTCTTCACTATAGAGCAGTGTTTCTCAACCTGCCTATGCCGGGTCCCTTGATACATGTCCTTGTGTTGTGGTTACCCCCAGCCACACAATTTTTTTCGTCTTACTTTATAACTTCAGTCAACGTGTTTTTCTATAGTCTTTGGTCGGCGTCTGTGGCTTAGGTTTTGCGAACGCGCTTTGCAATGCTGGGCTGCCGGGTTCGATCCTAGTTTCGGGCCTTGCGCTTTGCGTTTGTTTCAACAGTGGTAACGAGAAGCCGACCGTCGAGAAAGCAATGGCAAACTATTGGACGTAAATTTGCCTAGAAAAACAACATCAGCCACAAAAATGCTGGGATTGGTTCTGCAACCTGATGTAAAGGATACGCAACTAACTTAAAGACTTAGGCGAGCCATGTGAAAGGCTCGGTCCACCCACTAAATGGTCGCAACCCATAGTTTGAGAACCACTGCAATATATCACTATCGTCTGACGGAAAGGTGCTGATAATTTCTAATACATTTTTCAGTCATTAAACAATTATTTTTCATAATAGTGATCACTGCGTCGTCCGTGGCTTAGGCGTTGCGAGTCTGACTCGTAACTCCAGAGTACTGTGATCAAAACCCACCGCTGGCTGGGTGGAGTTTTTATCATGGTATGGGGCGTCGACGGTCGACCCAGCCTGAAATGGGTACCAGGATGTATGTCCTGGGGATGTAAAGACTGCCGGCGTATTGCTAGCCACATTACCCACGTAGAGCCGATTGGAAAATATGGGTGCTCTTCCTATATACCCGATGCGCCTAAAGGCGCGAAAGGGGATCTTTACTTTACTTATTATTGATCACATTGTAAATTGTTTTGTCTGTTTCAGAAAGTGGTCAGTACTGTCCACCATACCACGACAGAATCTTCTGCTGGCCAGCTACGCTAGCCAATACAACAGCATACCAACACTGTTCTGGTGAGTACCTGCCAAGTGGCCTTGTATTTTTTACACGTCTGCTGTTTTGACTGGTGACTTCACGTTTTTAGTTGCACATCTCTGGATATGGTGGCTTTAGGCCGATTTTGCTTGGCATCAATATTCATGGGTGCCGAAAGCTGGCAACTCCGTTTCATTGAGTCCACAATGAAAACTATAGGGACTGAGGCGGAATGGCGGGGGGGGGGGGGGGGACAAACTGGCCACCTAGAACATTTATAAGACGGTTTATGCTTAGAATGTGACATAAACTAAAACAAGTACAATTCTGGCTTCTAGCCACACCTCTATGGTATGTAGAATATGTAGTATTTAGGAGTCGGTTGGTTGTGTTCTGTGAGTTATAGAATTGCTGGAAATGTCCTGCCAGACATCACAAGAGATAATTCACTAAAATATCTAGGAATTACTTCTGACAGGATTCTACCTTTCAAATACGATGTGGAAGAGGTAGGTGTGAAGATAATGAAAGGGCTCAATACTTTAAAGGTGTTGGTATCAGTGGACATGCTACAGAAAATGCTCCACAGACTCTACCAGCAACTGATAAATTCCATGAAGGAGTACGGTTTGGGACCGCTAACATGATCTCATACCCAAATAGAGCAGTTGGATCGCATATAAAATGAAGCTATTCGAGTCACTGTGGGGTATACACGAGACAAGTGATAATAGTATTCTAAATTACAGTAAGTTTTTCAGGATGACTGTAAAAAAATATGGAGCCTGGAGCAGACCTTCGAAAACACGAAAGGGGGAACTAACTGAGAGCCAATGATCTACAGAACTGATCCCTAACTAAAAAGATTGCACTATGTAAAGAAACACAGATATCTAGGCAAGGTGTATGTGAGGATATTGATGATGACGACAATGACGATGATAATAATGATTAACAGACGCAGAAAATACAATTAATCACATTATTGTGTTCGTCTGATTCTGTTATATTTGTGTTAAACGCGCTAGACTGATAAATTATGTGTTTCCAAGCATCCATAGTTCCTTGTGTCAATATATTCGCCGACTAATATATGTGTTTTTTTCCCTGCGCATCCTTAGCTGTTTGTGCCAGTACATACAAGACAAAGACATGTTCTTTTGTGCGCAGCATATGTTACATTTGGCAAAAATATAAGTATTTTCGTTTCTTTTCTCTAAGTCTTGAGTAGGCGACTGCTAAAAAACTAAAAGCAAATATCCAGGCTTTCAAAAAAAATATATCTTCTTTGAGATTGAACAGTTAAAATATAGCAATTTTTTCTAACGGTTACTACGTCTTTAATATTTCTGGTCTCTCCGTGTGGGTTCCTGGGCCCATTATGTGGAAAATAAGACTAGACCCACTACCTCCCCACAAAGCATGTCGACCATTGGAGGACATTCTTCGAAATCGCAGTACCCTGCCTGAGAGACAGGGAGCCACGAGTCTGAATATAAATAAGCAAAAGATTAGTTAAACGGATGTGCATGTAAAAGATTAAAGTCCAGAGGTGTTCGAACAACCAGAACTTTTCCCTTGAGCTTACAGCAGGTGAACGCGAAGAAGAAGAAATTACTTCTAGTTCACACTTTAAGATAACAGTTACGTTTCTCATAATGTTTTAAATATAAATTAGGATTTGTTCAAAGCGTTTAACCAAATAGATGGACACCAAGAGGGAAATTTGACATGGATTATCGCAGCATGTCCCGCTGTAGACGAGAAGAGCCAGGTCAACTTGCAAAGCTCTGGCTAACATGGCCAATTAACAGCCTGGACGATCAGTCAATCTAGCCAATGTTCCACTCTTGTAGGCGTATTGAGCATATAGATAAAATAAGAGACCCTTTTCAACACCTTCAAACGTTTTGAGCATATAAGACTGGAGCTATATTTTATAGACCAATCAGCAATCGTTAGGGGATGTGGTTAACATCACACTAGCCGCCTTTACTTTCCAGGACTCATCCTGGTACCAATTCCAGGCGGGGTCTTCATTGGAGCCAAGGTCATTTAGAAAGAAGAAATCCACATGGAGCATGCACAGCAGGGTCCACCAATCATCAGTAGAAATATCCCTCATCGACGATTGTTTCGGCCCATTACTTTCTAGACAATCTCAGAAGGTGGGCGACGGTTGGTTAATCGGACAATTGTTAGACTTCGGCATTTGACAGAGAGACACTGGCAGACATTTCTCGGTCACTTTGGCTTTATAGGAATGAGGATTTCTTTTCTACTAGGAGCTCGGACAATTTTACTAAGGCCCATCTCCCACGGAGTTCCGATTCGTCCAATGCCAGCTCGAAGCTCTTTCAGCAGCTTCGCCCAGCTTTTGTAATCCCCGTTTCCGTTCATTTCCTCGCAAGCCCAGGTGTTTTAGTACATTGTATGTTAAAGTGGATACGAGGCTCCTTGCACCTACCTCGACTGCGAAGACTTTTACTGAGTACGCGTCATCTGTCCTCAGACCGGCCACCAGAGTACTGTACTTTTCAAGCTTTTACGTGCGATTTTCTTCCATCCGCGACTCATACGGAACGGTTAGCTCTATCAAGATGAGCTGGCGTTTCTCCGCAGAGTAAAGGTTAATGTCTGGTCTCAGGACGGTTTTTCGGGTTGATTCTGGGTACTTTTAGAAACCATGCAGATCGACCGCTAGTAAACAGTCCCTCGCACAGACAATTATTGATGGAGCGTATGCGACCTTGTTGACTTTACCTTTAGAGATCTGCTCAGCCTTGAGGAAGCTGATGGTTTGGATGGTAGGACTGGCCCTATTCTTGGCCCCCATCCTGGCTTTGTCCACAATGTCTGCTAACACTTTCAGGACTTTATTGTGGCGCTATGTATGTTGTCCCAGGTCTAGGGCTTTTCTGCAAGCGGACAATACGTGGTTCGCACAATGGGCATGTCGGATCGGTAGTCGCATGCCATTTCCCCACGTTGACGCCAGAAGGTAACAAATCGTACTCAGATCTTACGACAAAGCACAGCCACAGCGGGGCTATTTGCCAGATCTCATCCCATGTGAGCTATCGTGGCAAGGCGCTATCGAGGCCGATCTACTGGCCTTGCTGCGATTGCTGCGATTGGCCCTTATATGCTGTGTTGCCATGAAAGAAAAGTAAGGCTCCGTACAGATTTTAACCTACGATCTTCGGATCCGCAGGCGAGCTTCTAGTCGCTACACCACTATGGCTCCCGTAATAATTAGACAGTGTGACGCAGTTGTCCACAAGATTATAAGAAGTATTAACAGTCAGAGTACATGAAAATTAGGCCATCAGAAGACCTTTTCCACACTAGGTGATGCAGTGAGCTAAGCGGCATTGTGAAACTCCTTGTTAGAAAAATAAATATAATAAAAGGCAAAGACAAGCAACACATCAGAATGAGAATCACTTCTAAAGTTCAGGTCGAACACGGAAGAGCAGTTTCTTTCCCTGCATTTTACTTTGCAGACGTCGGTAACAATGCAGTCTTATGTCGACAGCGTTGTCATTTTCCAGGCTAGTCGGAGAATTTAATGCAACATCTTGACCAGCTGTTTGCTGAAATTGGAGAATGAAGTATTATTCTTTTGACTAATCGTTAGTTAAAATGCTGTCTCAGATTCGGAGAAGCTGTTTTCTGTATGCACACATCAATCATGTAGCCGTAGAGCTCAGAATGTATACACTTCTACGGTTTTAACTTTACAGATATTCTAAAGTGCTCGAGTTAACTCTGACATTTAAGGAAGTCAGAAAACATCACTATAAAAGAGAGCAAGTTTTTAAAGACGCCTATACACTTGTGAACTCATTGCATACCGAACCTTCAAGTTCTGCCCATTAGACAAACTCTTGCATGAAAATTCAGACGATAGTAAACTTCATATATTATTTATTTGTCCCTCGGGATAAAAGCATCTCCCAATCGAAAACCGAGTCCTCTTCGTAGTCATCATCATCATCACCATCATCCTCGTCATCATCGTAAGTTATCATCGCCATCATGATCATCATCCTCATTGTAAGTTGTCATCATTGTCGTCATCATTAATATCGTAAGTTGTCATCATCATCATCATTGTCTCCATCACCGTCATCATAGTGAGTTATCGTCAACGTCAGTTTACTCTGCTGTGTTATATCACAAAGGACTTGTAGTTGACTCCCCCATTCCAATGTATCCCGTGTATCGCCGTGCTGGATAAGGAGCCCCATTGTTGGACATACAAGAATAGACCCACCAGGACCCCAGCAAGCATGTCGAAGGATTCTACTAACTGGGGAGATCTTTCGAAGTGGGAGTATATCTGCCTGAGAGGCAAGGCAGCAAGAGTGTGCATACAAACTAAACCAGACCTGTGAAACGAATGTGCATGAAACACTCAGAATTTGTAATAAGACCAAAGTCCGGAGCTGGACGAACACCCAAAACTTTCCACCACAGTCTACAGCTGGTGAACGCCAAGAAGAAGAGGAGATATCCTACGTAACATTAAAGTAAGCAAAGTGTACTTCTCACGACAGTGCCAGTGTGATGCTGGTCCAGAGCAGTGTTTATGAATAAGCTAAACAAGCTACAGCTTAGGACATCATAATATGCAGGGGCCTCAGACTATTTATATTTGTTTAGTTACAAATGGAATTTTCTTTTCATAGTTAAGTTTAAGGGCCCTCCCCCCACCCCACCTTCCCCGAACTCTATATATTTTATAATTGTATTAATATAATGTTGGATATATTATCTAATGGTTGTATTTATTTTAAGATGTAGCTAATTTAAATTAAACGATAACAACCACAATCTCTGATTTTGTATTTGGAAAATTATGATGAATAACACGTTTTCATTTGTGAGTCAGAGCCTATTAAAAAAAGTAAAGTAAAGATCCCTTTTCACGCCTTAGGCGCATCAGGTATATGGGAAGAGCGTCCCATATTTTTACAGACCAATCGGCACTGGAGGGGTAATGTGGTCAGCATTACGCCGGCCGTTTTTACTTTCCTAGGACAGCCTGGTACCCATTTTAGACTGGGTCGACCTGCGACGGCCCATACCATGATAAAAATCCACGCAGCCAGCAGTGGGTTTCGATCCCGGTACGTTGGATTACGAGTCGGACTCACAACGCCTAAGCCATTGACGCCGCAGAGCCTATTAGAGCTCAAATAATATAATTTCTGTGATTTTGCAAACCCATTCTTGATTATTTCTTTTATTAAAAATTAAAAAACAAAATATTTTCCTTATTGATATGTTTAAAAAGCGTATACCTTTTTATTTTGGTCCTATTTTGGTAATTTTTGTCATGTCAAACGCCCCGAGAGATTGGGAAAAATTAATAGCAGAAGGCATGGTACCAGGAAGAAGGGGCAGGGGCCGACCAACACGAAGATGGGCAAAGATACTAAGAAAAATATTAAATGTGTATCTTATTTTTCTACTCTTACACACACACACACACACACACACACACACGCCCACGCACATGCCCTCACCCGCGCCCACGCAAGTTGGCACGTACACACTCACACACAGACCCTCACCAACCCCCCCCCCCCCGCCCCCTACTCACACACACCCACCCCACCAAACCCTCCCCCCCCCCTCACACACACAGCTGAAATATTATGGTCATATCGAGTGCCATAGCAAATTGGAAAAAAATATAAGCAGGAAAGCACGGTAACAGGAAGGAGGAGCATGTGCTGACCGGTACAAAGATGGGCACAGGATATAACTCCTTGAATATTAAAGTACACGAGGAGGAAGAGCTGGTGAGATACCTAGTTTCTTTCAGGCAGACCGTGATAAAAGAGACGTTCTGCATAGGTCTTCTTCTTCTTCTTCTTCACTTCCTCTTTTACCGCTGTGGGTGTCGAGTTAGATTTAAGGTTCTGCCTCTAGCTCTTCGATCCGCCTCGACCATAGGCACATCGTGCTGTTGTAGAGTCTCTCTGATGTTATCCTTCCATATTGTTCTTGGTCTACCTCGTGCTCTTCGTCCTTGTTCTTTTTCCATATATGCTTTGTATGGTATGGTATCACAAGGCATTCTCTCTAAGTGGGCAAACCATTTCACCTGTTGTCTTCGTATGTAATTTAGAATTGGTTCTCTGCCGACTTTTTCTCTTATGATCTCATTCCTGATCTTTTCTCTTATGGTCACTCCTACGGCCCTTCTCAGACATCTCATCTCCATGGTTACTAATTTTCTTTTATGGTTTGTTGTGGGTGACCATGTCTGGCACTGGTAACACAGAGTTGGAATAAATTTGCTTTGAATAAGATGTCTCTTTGTGCTGATTGGGATTGTCTTATGCTGTAAGAGTCAGGCTAGCTGTCCCAATCCTTGGTTTGCTATACTGCATCTAATGTTAATTTCTTTATCCAATTTCCCATCTTAGGTAAATGTAGTTCCCAGATATTTGAACTCAGATGCCTGTTTAATGCCTTTGTACTCTATTGCTATGTTTAGATCTGTCTTCCTTTTTCCTATTGACATTACTTCTGTCTTTTCAGTGTTGATTCTCATATTATTTGTTTTACATTCTTCATTCATTGATGCTAGATGTTGTTGCAATTTCATGGCTGTATCTCCTATCATCTGCAAAGAGTAATTCGTTGATCTTACTAACATTTTCATTCATGGGCTTGGCATTCACGCATATACTGTCGATGTAGGTGATAAACAGCAGTGTTTCTGCAATCTTGTATTTTGCTTTTCTGTCTCGTAGTCCCTTAACATAGCCATGGTCAGATACCGTTTGATCAGTCCGTTTATATCTCATTGTATTTTCTGTAGCGATAATAAATCCATTGCCGGCTTGCTAGGCCTGTCGCAACTTCACCAGAGCCCTGTTGGCCAGGACGTTTCGGGGTGACCCAGGGTGGCCTTCCGTAGCGGTCCCGTGGCACGAGGCCACACCATACTTCGCCAACACCCAGCAATTCCCTACTTTGTTCTGTTACCACCTCCCACGACGTCTGCAAAGGTAATTCTACATAATGTTGATGCCGATAAAAGAACAATACTTTAAAAAAATATTCCTACATGGTTCAGGGTACTATGTAGCTGCCTTCTTGAGAATGGAGGTGGAGGGGGTCACTGCAGCTTTCTCTAGCTAGAGAATACGACACACACACACACACACACACACACACACACTCACTCACACACACAAGTACACGAAAACACACACGCACACACATCGTGACTGTAACTAACTCAGAAAGCAGGCTGAGGAAGGTCAGGACAGGCATGCTTCGTGCAGAGAGGCACGCTTCGCTGCGATTGTCACGGGTGAGGATTATTCTCTTGATTTTTTTCTAAGGAGTACGTGTGTTGGAAAATGAACAAGCGGAGACACTGGCTGGCGCTGCACAATTTGATTGACAATTGATGCATGATAATGTAGCCGTGGTTAGTGCTGTGTGGGAGATCGTGTTCAATTCGGAGGAGCAATGGATCACCACAATCTGGTGAGAGTGATTCAGCGGGGAGTGATAAGAAATTCTCGCCGATACTCGACGATCAGATTAGAGGCAAGACAGACATTTAATCAGAATTCTGCTAGCACCATTGGTATTGGAACTCTGCCCTGGCTGCTGAAGATGAAGATGGAGGGCTTATGGGAACCCCCCGAGTACTAGGAGGTCTTTTCTTGAATCAGTTTAACTCAGCTCAAAGCAGCTTCCTTGCAGGTTTTCTGAAAAAAATAGGGGGGATGGGAGGGATGGAAGGGATGATAGGAATTATTGGTCTCCCTTAGAGTGTCTGAGCCTACCAGGTTCCGGTGCCTACGGATTCAGGTGTCTAGTTGTTAAGAGTCAACACAGGTGATGGAAGATTTTTAAAGAAGTAAAAAAGTTCAAAGGAATTCATCATTTCACTCAATCAAGAGTTCTTTGTGCAATATCTTCTTCTTCAGCATTCTAGTCATCTAGGTTTATTGCTGAAGATATCACCCGCCTCTACTCATCTATCTGGTTGGCCTTCTTTTTTTCCAGTTAGTGACCTCAACTGTTTGTAGGTGTGTCTGGGTGTTATCTCTCCATTGTCTTCTTGGTCTGCCTCGTGGTTTACGAATATACAACTTCCGTTTTTACTTCTCTGTGATTTGACATTCTATCAGCATGCCCAAGCCATATTCGGTGCAATTTATCATTATTCAATTTGAAGTAATATTTTAAAATAATTAAACCGAGCTGAACCTGATAGTGCAAATTAATCAAGGTTATTTAGCAGTTCAGTGATGTTTTTAGTGGAGGCAAAGCCAACATGGTCTTATAGAATTAAGATAAGAACTCGATGGGCAGGGAAAACGAGAAGTGAACATGTACTGAAAAAAAAAAAGTTACTAACCAAAATCTGAATATGGGTATCAGAACATTATTTAGACAGATTATGAGGGAGGAAAACATACTTATTTGTGACAACCATATTGTTGGAGGAGAAGAGAGATGGTTGAAACTTGGGCAACATAGAATCTAGTAATATTTGTGTCACCAATAACCGCGTCATGATGAATGAGGCCTTCTGGAAAACGATTATATAAAAGGAACACTACTGAAACCACACGACCGACACTACACGACCGACACCACACGACT
>CAJHNH020007101.1:75000-95000 GCA_905116865.2 Candidula unifasciata
TAGTCATCCTTAACAGCATCTTCTTCTTCTCACACTAAAACTGCTACTGCTGTTACTACTACTCTCACCACCACCGTTACTGTTACTACTACTACTACTACTACTACTACTACTACTACTACTACTACTACTACTACTACTACTACTACTACTACTACTACTACTACTACTACTACTACTACTACTACTACTACTACTACTACTACTACTACTACTACTACTACTACTACTACTACTACTACTATTACTACATCTTCTTTGTCTTCTTCTCACAGTGTCACGTCTGGAGCATTTATCTTTAATTTATTTCTGTCTTATCATAATCTTACATATATAATCTTCATTAAACGTGTATCTGCGATTTTTTTTCTATATTTGCATTCTCTCTCTCTCTCTCTCTCTCTCTCTCTCTCTCTCTCTCTCTCTCTCTATCTATCTTGCGTCCCTCTATCTATCTCTCCTCCTTAGCTCTCTCTATATATATATATGTACGTCTCTCCCTCTTATCTATATCCTCTCTCTCTCCTTTGCGTCACTCACTTTATCTATCTCTCCTCCCTAGCTCTCTATATATATGTACGTCTCTCCCTCTTATCTATCTCCTCTCTCTCTCTCTCTCTCTCTCTCTCTCTCTCTCTCTGACTTCTTCGCCTCTTCTAGTATTACTTTCGTCGAATAGCTAATTTTCCATTCCTATGGTTTCTGGATACTAAGAAAAAGTGTGTAGATCTGAACATCAAGGAAGATTGGCTAATAAACAGCATCGTTTCTCGGAAGCTGAAATATTTTGGTCATATCAAGCGCCACAACGGATTGGAAAAAATTATAGCAGAAGGCATGGTTCCAGGAAGGAGGGGTAGGGGCCGACCGACACGAAGATGGGCACAGGATATAAGTGACTCCTTGAGTATGAAAGTACATGAGGCGGGAAAACTGGCGAGAGACCGAGTTTCTTTCAGGCACACTGTGATGAGAGCGACATTCTGCAAAGGACTTGCTACATGATGATGATGATTGCGCCTACTCATGAACGAATTTGTGTCTGGACTAGGGTTGTTGAACCTTAAGACAAAAAAACACACCACACCATCTGTTATATACACACACTTATATATATATATATATATACACACATGAAACACAATAATGTTAGGAATATTCATTTGGTTTATAGGCAGCTAATGTATGTTCATTTTCCCTGTGTACTGTGATGTACTATAGATAACTATAGTGTACTGCTATCGTATACTCTACTGGAAAAGTTAGACATTAGTGGAACAGATTTACAAAATATAAAGAACATTGTTGACAGCAAAAAGCAGCTAAAAGAAATATTAACCTTTTGGGAACATTTCGGAGCATAAAGAGGGGAGGAGTACGACAAGGATGTTTACTGTCACCTTGTTTGTTCACATTATACAGTGAATATATAATGAGATCTATGATGTATATGCCAGGAATTGTTGTTGGCGGTCGTAACATAAACAACCTGGATCGTCTGGATAGCAACAAGTCAGAAAGAATTACAGAAATTGATAGACACGTTGGTGGTAGAAAGTGATTAAAATGCGCCTCAGTTTGAATAATTGGAACACGGAAGTAATAGTGATTTCCAAGAAATGAATAATGCTTTGATGTATAATAAATGTCAAAAGCGTTATTTTAGAATAAGTACACAAATATACGTATCTAGGCACATGGATAATATCCGATGGAAGATGCATCACAGAGATAAAGAACAGAATAGGACAGACCAAAACTGCATTTGATTAAATGAGAAACATTTTGCGCCATAAATCCATGTCACTGAGGGTTAGGAGATGAATTATCGCGTGCCATACAGAGGCAGTTTTAACATACGGCTGTGAATCCTGGACAGTTAATAAACGAGCCGAACTAAATATCTAGGGGCCTTTGAGATGTGGTTTTATAGAAGAATCCTTAGAGTTCATTGAAGAGCTAAGAAGCGCAACCCCGAGTGCCCGAAGATAACTTATCACAAACATTAAATAGAGTCATAGTCATATTATGAGAGGATGGAAACTGGAACATACTGTGACCACATAACACACAAAAACATACCATGTACGTGCATGAAGGACCGAATGAGGAGAAATAGGAAGAGGGGAGAGAGATAGAGAGAGAGCGCGAGAGAGAGAGAGAGAGAGAGAGAGAGAGAGAGAGAGAGAGAGAGAAAGAGAGACAGGGCGAGGCAGAGAAGGCGTACGAGATAGGGTCGGGAAGAGAAAAAAGGAAAGATGGTGGGAGGGAGAGACAGAAGTAGAGTGTGAGACAGGGAAAGCCACAGACCAAGTGTGAGATAGACAGAGACGAATAGAGAGATATGGAGTCATGCCCCTTGATTTCCAAAACAAAAGCTGTTGTTTCTAACATTATTTATGCAAACATTCCTGTCGCACGAAGGTGTAACATGCGCTAAATAATTGTTGCTTCTCGATTAATTTTACCATGCCAGCAGACTAGCAAACTCATGCACAGGAAATCTGGACCAGTGTTCTTCAACATGGCAACACACATGGATCAGCACAATAGAAGAAATGTTTTCCCTAACCGGCTGACAGATAAGCCAGAAAAAAAGATAAATTTAGATTTTATTTCCTTCCAACAAATGTGCCGTCTCCAGAATGGAGGTTATCTGCAGTACACGTGCTGTGACAGTTAACCGTGTCTCGAATACATCACAAGTGCCCAATAGTTCTTTGTTTGAATCTCTTTCCAGTAGACTTTTAATTGACTGGGAGGTCCACATTTCTAAAAATATCTGCCACCAGGATATTGTCTGAAAAGTATATATTGTTATTTGCAGCGCATTGTCAATAAAGCGCCGATTAATCCATGCAAATAATATTATACCCAATATGTCTCAAAGCGAAGAAATTGGAGGTTTACATTACCGTTGCTATCAACAGAAATAAGACAAAGGAGATAACGATATATTGGGCACTTCTTGAGAAGAAGCAAACATAAAATCTATACAGCAGTTACTGGAATACATAACATGAATTGAAAAAACTAAGACGTTCAAGAGAAACCCTAGGACGAACTTTGATTAGAGAGGCCGAAGATGAAAGACAGGTTTCATTCTTTGATGTCGAAACGAATACACAGGATAAAACAGTGATAAATAAAATTTTATCTCAATCTACATCACCGCATTGGCATTTAAAGGAGTACGCAATCCTCCGAAACAGCAGCAACTGCAGGGTACCTCTGCTGATTGTACCTATAAGGAGATGGTTACAATGTCTGCTATCTCGGCCTCGAAAGGCGACAGAGACGTGCTTCACCATGGTTTACTCAAGGTCACGCAAACGTTTTAGTGTCATTATCCAGTACCTAGTCCGTACAGCATGGATGGCGTTTTCTCTGTCCATTCTTCTTCCCGCATGCGTTAGTACACTGCTGACCAGTTGGTCCACTCGCTCATTACCTTCCACGCCTGATTAAACAAATAGATTGCGAGCACTATATGTGAAACAGAAGCCATTCCAGAACAGTGGTCTCTTTGTTGACAATTTTCGTCTTTCAGACGACGGTGTTCCGGTATTTTACTGAGAGGCATGTGAGTCACATTCTATGGCGACGGCGAGTGTGACTAGCAAGAGCCGCTGGTGTTACGGAAAATGTTTCACAATAAATTAACAAGATTTCAGGACCATTTTTACCTTTACACGTATTTGACATGTTTTCAGACGATCAGCTCTTAACTTATCTGAAATTCTTTCCTCCCTTGTCTCAATTCTCTTCCTCATTTCCCAGTCAGTGCAAAGCGATCAATTTCACCTTGTTCCCATCCAACCACCCCAGTCAGTGCCAAGCGATCAATGGCACCTTGTTCCCATCCAACCACCACAGTCAGTGCCAAGCGATCAATGGCACCTTGTTCCCATCAAACCACCCCAGTCAGTGCCAAGCGATCAATGGCACCTTGTTCCCATCAAACCACCACAGTCAGTGCCAAGCGATCAATGGCACCTTGTTCCCATCAAACCACCCCAATCCATGTATCCTAAGAAAAATGATAGCTGTTTATCATTACATGCTAAAAGGTGTATGAATGAAATGGTGTGTGTAAGGGCTGAAATTATAAGGACAGAAAATTAGACGGATCTTCGTGCCTAATTCTTAACCCTATAAAATAAAATTAGCTCACTCGTTTGTATACTATATGTCCCTCTTTCTAACATTTTTATATTATAGAGACAGGCGATCCTGACATCTTGAACCAATCTGTAATTCACCATAGATAACGTCTCCGTTTGAAACCCAGTTGTAAGGGTCTCCTAAGATCCCGAAAATTTAAGGTTGCATAGGTCGTATATTCGCCATGGACTGTGCAGGGTAGAATTATATTTTTGACCTGGAAAGACATAAATCTATCACTGTACCGAAGATTACATATTTTTATGAAAGTTAAATTGACTGTGACAATTCACTAGCTTATGGTAGCTTTAACCATTGTACAATATATACTCTGGTTGTATCTGACAGAGAATTTAACTTACGTGCAATCTTTCAGTTTACTTTTCAGGTACATTCTCCTCAATAGCTCACAGGCGTTGCCTGCCTAATGGACAATGGGAACCACTGAGCAACTATTCAGCCTGTCTGGAGGGCTTGGAGATTCCCATCTCTCACCACAATGTTTCAGACTTAACGGTCCATCCTGCGCACAGGACAGCACAGGTATACAGATGAGATACTGTTGTGTGATCGTTATGATATCGTCTCCTCCTTGTCTTAGCTAGTTTCTAGGGGTTTGTTCTTATTGAAGACATGATTGGCACTCTCAATAATATAGTTTATTACAATTTCACATCCATTCGTCCAGTCAGTTTCCACTACGAATTAGCAAGTCCAGCATTATAATATGACAATGTTCAGACATCAACTTGGAGCATTCTCTCGTTCGCACTCAGTACCTCTCAGTCCTCTTTCCTCACACTCATAATACACGTTGTGGTTGCTCCGGCAGTTTTTGGCATGGTGGTTCGACTTCTCGAGCAATTGGAACTGGTTAGATGCCACTTCGGATAAGATCGTCGTCAGACTGTCCTCTTGTTGTCTTCTCTCAAAACAGAACTGCTCACGTCGCCAAATACACTGTTACATTCACGCCGAATCTCAAATACACCCTTTCCCTCCGGCTGGCAAACACATACTGTCTGATTAGACCTTTGTCCAAATTTATAACATTGTGCTGGGTTCCACGTGGCTGCACTTGTTCGTCTACCCTGCTCGAGTACCTAGTGTTTCTATGAGTATTTGCGTTATCCGTTTTTTCTGTAATATCTCGGGTTTTCCCCCTCACATTATTCCACAGAGAATTCCCGTGTAAAAATACCAACATTACAATCGTTTTGTGTGATGGTGTTGTGTGATGGTGTTGTGTGACAGTGCAGTGCGATGGTGTTGTGTGATGGTGTGACGGGAATAGTTACACTTCAGTGCCCTCATTACCATCATGTAGCAGATATTTTGTAGAACATTTGTCTCATTGCGGTCTGTCTGAAAGACACGCTCTCTCGCCAGCTGCCCGGCCTACTGGACTTTCATATTCAAGGAGTCACTTATATCCTGTGTCCATCTTTGTGTTGGTCAGACCATGTCCTTCCTTCCTGGTACATACCTTCTGCTATATTCACCCCCTTTTATCCCCCCCCCCCCCCACCAAATCGCTCCCAAATTTGCCGTGGTGCTCGATGTGATCAATATATTTCAGCTTCCAAGACAAGATTTTACTTTTTAGCCAATCTTTCTTGATGTTCATATTTTTTTTAATGTTATTTTTCCTTTATTTCTTTGTCTATGTTGTCTGCGAGTTTGTCTGTGCATTTCACTTCAAAAGCGCATATTTATCTCCTAAAGACATGGGATGCAGTTTATAATTCACACCAGCATGTTGCTGCAGGAAAAATACATGCTGTCAAAATTTTAGCTTTGATTTCCTCGCTAGTGCTTAACCACAGACTTGTTTAATGTTTAATAATTCAATTTAAAATTGTGTTTCATTTCCTCACAGACGAATGACAGCAGTGCAATTGTTTTGACTTTTGGAGATAAAAAAAGCACTTAATGGGGTCCTTTTTCACGGTGCATCCATCCAACCACTGTCCTAATGCTATGGGGGATATTTGTTATAGTGTGCTTCAAAAGTCTTGCCCCCACACTATAACCAACTTTTCTAAAACTCCTGTAAGAATAAACGAATTTCCTCTCTCCTTATGGCTGTATAATTTACAGTTGCGCAGATACTGCTGTTTTCTTGAAGGGACGAATTTCTGTACATAAGTAGGTTGGTTGGAAATCAGTTCCTATGTACAGCGATGCGTTGTGATTATTTTGGTAGCCTATTCCTCACATTACTATGAACCTCCTTTAACTAAAGTGACAAAGCGAAAAAAACAATAATATGGACATGTAATAAGATCTAACAGCCTCTCAAAAAGTATACTGCAGGGCTCAGTAGAGGGAAAGAGGAGAAGAGGCGGACTAAGAAAGACCTGGATACAGAACCTGACTGACTGGACAGGCCTCAGGCATGCAATAATGAAGTCCATCACAACTGACCGCCAAAGGTGGAAAGAGCTGATCAGAGAGTCAACAGAAACTGGTGACCCATCGTCACTTAGTGTTACAGGATGATGATGTTTCCTGACTTAATGAAAAATCCGCAACTTAGTGGAGACGTTCTAGAGATGACCCTATGGTAATAAAACGCCTAGGAAACGCATGCAATTTATTGTTTTGAAACGTCTCCCTTGCTCAGTTGTTCAAATTACTGTAAGCATACTGACTTCATTGAATCGGTGGCCTCTTTTCTTCCTGTACGGCAACAATGGCAACTTTAAAAACAAGATGTTCGTTTACATTTTACAGCGAAATGATTATTAACACGCTGCATTCCAAATTTCAACAATTTACGCTAAACAGTGGCTGAGTTACAGCTGATCGATGGTACTTCTGGAACGGACTATAGCTTTGAATAAACCGCCTGCCACGGGAATCAAATTCGGATACATTTATAGATCTCAGCAACAACAACAACACACACACATAGACACACACAATTGCAGCCGTGAATAGAAGGAAGATAATGCATAACGTTGATAAAAGGACACAAACCAGTTGATCAATTCCCTGTGGAGACGCTCGCAGGCAAGTGTATTGGGGTATGTAGGGCTGGCCCCATCTGCTTAGACCAATCAACACTTGATGTGTTAGGGGGTCAGTATCATTCCAGCAATATCCACTTTCCCGAAAACTTGTTGAAAACGCTGCTAGGGGTCAACGGAGCAAGACATAATTTTGCTCCAGCTCCGGCTAGTAGACCAAGTGTATTGATCGATTCATGCAGTTTATTGGTAGATTGTTTGCTTATTAACATATCGGAACTAAGCGAACACAAACAGATTTAGAAGGGGGCGGAGAGCATGCAACAAATCATAGATGTGTTTTGACACAGAAAGATAACGAAGCAGGCAAACATACATTTAAAAAAAAAACAGAGTAAGAAAAGACACAGACAGACAGACAGACAGACAGACAGACAGACAGACAGACAGACAGACAGACAGACAGACAGACAGACAGACAGACAGACAGACAGACAGACAGACAGACAGACAGACAGACAGACAGACAGACAGACAGACAGACAGACAGACAGACAGACAGATAGATAGATAGATAGATAGATAGATAGATAGATAGATAGATAGATAGATAGATAGATAGATAGATAGATAGATAGATAGATAGATAGATAGATAGATAGATAGATAGATAGATAGATAGATAGATAGATAGATAGATAGATAGATAGATAGATAGATAGATAGATAGATAGATAGATAGATAGATAGATAGATAGATAGATAGATAGATAGATAGATAGATAGATAGGTAGATAGGTAGATAGATAGGTAGATAGATAGATAGGTAGATAGATGGATAGGTAGATAGGTAGATAGATGGATGGATAGATAGATGGATGGATAGATAGATAGATAGATAGATAGATAGATAGATAGATAGATAGATAGATAGATAGATAAATAGATAGATAGATAGATAGATAGATAGATAGATAGATAGATAGATAGATAGATAGATAGATAGATAGATAGATAGATAGATAGATAGATAGATAGATAGATAGATAGATAGATAGATAGATAGATAGATAGATAGATAGATAGATAGATAGATAGATAGATAGATTAGATAGATAGATAGATAGATAGATAGATAGATAGATAGATAAATAAATAGATGGATAGATAGATGGATAGATAGATGGATAGATAGATGGATAGATAGATAGATAGATAGATAGATAGATAGATAGATAGATAGATAGATAGATAGATAGATAGATAGATAGATAGATAGATAGATAGATAGATAGATAGATAGATAGATAGATAGATAGATAGATAGATAGATAGATAGATAGATAGATAGATAGATAGATAGATAGATAGATAGATAGATAGATAGATAGATAGATAGATAGATAGATAGATAGATAGATTAGATAGATAGACTGAGACGATAAACATGTTTTGATATGGAACTTATTCATGCTCATGTTTCATTATATGATGATATATTCTTTCAGAACCTAATGATGATCATGTTCTGTGGCAGCGTCACCTCCCTACTCGTCCTCCTCTTCTCATTGCTAGTGTTCAACAGTCTAAAGTAGGTAGTTCTTTTTTCCCTTAAACATGTCATAGTTTGCTTAATGCAAGTTCTGAAGGTTAAAGGGTGCGTGCATTCAGTTTTGCATAGACTATGTTCATATTACGTGTTACTTCTGATCTTATCCATAATCCACTCGGGTTGAGAATTATCTACTTCTTCTTCTGTCTATACTTTGAACTTCACTGTCTTTTGTAATTTACTCAGCGACCCGTAAAGTGTCTACTAGGTCGTTTGTGTCCTGTCCTAAGCAGTAGAATAATAATTTGCCCTGGTCTGTCTATACTATGTCAATCGTCTTGTGTCGTTTTTGTGTGTGTGTGTGTGTGTGTGTGTGTGATTGATTTGATTATTCGCTTCTTCTGTTGAGACTGGCACGCCTGGCTCTCTCATTTCCGTGAACCCCACAGTCGGATGGTATCCATAGCAAAGTTACCCCTTACACCAGTTGCCTAGTTGGAAAAGTAGTGTTCATATGCCTGGTAATTTTTCAGATTCTAGTGACTAAAGTATCAACGTATTCGAGAATTTGGGAATTAAATCTCCATAATCTTCAAGCGCGTTACAACCAACAAAGTAAACGTCGAACCAAAAATCAACCGGTTAACCGATTGAACATCCAAAACAGTCAGTATTAAAGTCAACCAGCCAACCGTCTAATCAACCAACCAATCAACCAACCAATCAACCAACTAATCAACCAACCAATGCCAGTCTTGTTGTATGAATTTATGTTTAAATATATGTGAATATGTATGTTCGTTTTGCAAAGGATTCTATTGCATACTAATTCACTCAACGTTCTCGCGTTTTCTACCACTAACCACACACGTAAAACCCCAGGAGCTCTGTAGCACCAACGACGACATGTATTTTGTATTGAAGAAAATCACACATGCTGTACTTATTCGTTTGGTAGCCGGTTTTCTAATTTAGAATTATAACCTGGTAGCCCCGCTATTTACTATGAATTAGATAGAGTTTCAATACAGGAGCCATTCCGGCAAGAGTGAGCTGTCATGTCTCGTCATCTCAGGTAATTGACCAGCCCCACAACAACAAGAACAGTTTTTCTTCACACCAGTCCACGCGCAATGTATTAATGAAAGTCTGACTGTAACTGAGTGACGTCATCACTTGTTTGTTAGGAGGTAGGATAATGTGCTAAGCTAAGATGTATCGGAATCAACAAGTTTTGGTAACTTTGACATTTCCCTTTTCTAGAACCTTCGTTTTTTTTTTAACAGATAAATAATTTGCAAATGAATAATCTAAAAATAGTATTTGACGTAATTGTTGACTAGTAATTTGGACCCTTAGAGAAATCCTTTAGTCCACAAGACTCCGAAGAGGCGGGACTAGTAACATTGACCCTCAAAGAGCACTTTCAGTTGTAGAGATGTAGCTCAACACTAGAAGAAGAGGAGCCAGTCACACGGAGCCTCGAAGACGGACACTAAAGAGGAGACATGAAACAAGACATGGAGCTACAGAGACGACACACAAGACACACGGATTCATGGTCAACAGAGACACATTAGACAGAAACACTACTGAGATGATCAAGCCGTTAGTACCAGACAGCACTAGAAGCCAGGTGACAGTTACAGACACTAGAGCCAGTTAAGAAAGTAACTAGAGATGAAAACACAACGCGATCTGAAGAGTATGTAACCATAGAGATTAAACAGCAACATTCAGGATATCATTGATGTTATTTGTGACATTTCCGAGGTATCACAATAAAGACATCACACAAAAGAACGGTTGTTTTCAGACACTTTCTTTCAAGCATCAGAGTCCCGTGAGAAGCATGCAGCAAGCAAGACATCATCATCATCACCACTATCGACACGACCATCATTCGTCTATTCTCTTCCAATCGACTCCTCTTGAAGCAAACTAAAGACGAACCTGGGTGTAACATCAACATAGTCAAAGGACAGAGCCCTGCTACTTGACATCGGACCGATTAACCAAAGAGCAGAGAAAAGTAAACCATGCTTGTCTTATTTTCCCAAAATTCTATATCGTTCACAAAGAGAACTGTATTTGATATGCACAAGAAGGACTGGTAATTTAGGACAAATACAATTGAAGAGAAAGGAGTTTATTGTAAAAGTGAAGGACGTTGCTTAGAGCAACAAAGCCTGGCATATTATATCACAACGACTAGTTGGAAAATGGACGTGGAAGTAGTCACTGCTGCCTTCCACTATCTTGAGAATCAACTGTAAACACATATCAGAATTGTAACTGACTCAGAGAGCACACTGGGAAAGGCGATGACAGCCATGCTTCGAGCAGAGTGGCAAGCATCGCTTCAGAGGGACTGGATAGTTAATGTCTTCTGGATATTTTCTCCAGGGTATGCCAGTGCGCTATGAAACGAACAGGCAGATGGACTAGCTGATTCTGCACCATTGCTGAAGAATGACTGTGAGACAAGATAGATATTTTGAATTCCCCTTTGGTAGTGATTGAACAGTACCGTCTGATGAGAGTGGCGTTGTGAGGTGTTACCAGGGGATATAGCCGACGCACAACACTCAATGCAAAGGCGATGGAAAGCAACGTAAATTTATTCAAGATGATACAAAGCAATATACACATGTCACGAGCAGAACAAGTATTCTCATTTATGGGCTATTTGACCGTGCAGACAAGTATATAGTTTTTTAAAAACAAGTAATGCTAATGAATTGTAACTGTGGTTCCCCGTCTGGGTTCCGGGGCCCTGTTATAGGGAAAACAAGAATAGACCCACTGCCTATCCAGAAGCATGTCGTAAGAGTCGACTAACTGGGAGCTTCTTACGAAGTCGGAGTGCATCTGCCTGAGAGGCAAGGAACCTGCAGTCTGCATACAAATGAGTCAGATCTGTGAAACAGATGCACACACAACACTCAGATTCTGGAATAGGACTGCAGTCCAGAAGTGGACAAACAACCAAAGGTTTCCAGCGGAGTTTACAGCTGGTGAACGAGAAGAAGAAGTTACTGTGGTGGTATCACGTGATCTGGGGCTGAAAACTACGACTCATATTATGTAGGGTCACTCTACATACACTTAAACACAGAGTGTTTTCCGAGTTTGGTTTGGAACTGTAAGATCGGAGTAAGGTCTTTCACTAAAATATTTCCCTGGAGAGAGAAGTATCGCTTTCTTCTTTTTGTGCTAGTTACAGTTTTCATCTTGTGAATGTATCATTTTCTGACTCTGTAAATGCAGATTAATATCCAGTAGATTTCTAGTATTAAAACATACAGTAGAAGGTGAGTATGCAGACACCTGGAGTTGTGGTCACATTGATACGTTCATTACGATGCATTGTCTAAATAAAGCATGTGTGAAATGTTTGCACTCGGTGGGAAATAATAGTAACCGTAGTTTTCGTGTGATGTTTCTACAGGGCGCTGCAGTGCCAGCGAACCAGCATTCATAAAAATCTGATAGCTTCCTTCATCCTTCGCTTTCTCATTGTGCTTCTGCTGTTGGAGCCTCATGTGTTTAAGCACTCATCCTGGTACAAATCGCCGGTAAGTACACGCTCACAGAGAGACTTTATGATCGTCACTAGACAAACACTCATTTAATTTAATGTCTTTCGGGATATGAATGATGTTTTAAATCGCCGTGTGGGTTCCGATGCAACAGTGTTCTGAAACAGTAGACCCACAGTCCATAACAAGAATGTTGCAACGGTCGACTAATGCCGATATCTCATTTGAAGCTGGAATAAATCTGTCTGAGAGGCCAAGAACTAACAGTCTGCATAAGCAAAAGCCAATTCTGTAAAGCTGATGTACACGGAAAACTTAAAAAAGGTTGTTGCGTATCCTCTAGAGGACGTTGCAGAACCAACCCTAACAGCCCCTGGCTGTTGTGTGGTTTCTCTAGGCAAATTTACGTCCAGTAGTTTGCCATTGCTTCTGGACGGCCGGCTTTCTTGATACCACTGTCGAAACCAACGCAAGGCGCATTGCCCGCAGCTGGGATCGAACCTGGCATCCCGGCATTACGAAGCGAAGTGTTCGCATCGACTTAGCCACAGAGCCGACACGGAAAACTTAGGTTCTTGAAATAGACTACAGCGCAGAAGTGGATGAATAACCAGAACTTTCAGCTTGCGTTTAGATTCGTTGAAAGCGAAGACAGTGTAGAAGCATAAGAAGAAGTTGTTTTATAGAAGAAACACGAGAATTCTGCTGATGGGAAAAAGCGTAACGTATATATTCTGAAATAATTTATCTTGAAAAGTAAAAGTATTACACGCATCAGTCCACACACACTTGATAAATTAAGATAGAAGAAAAACTGACAAACGTCGTAATAATGGTCAAGTCTGAATGAAAGAACATAAACGTAACGTATATATTCTGAAATAATTTATCTTGAAAAGTAAAAGTATTACACGCATCAGTCCACACCCACTTGATAAATTAAGATCGAAGAAAAACTGACAAACGTCGTAATAATAGTCAAGTCTGAATGAAAGAACATAAAAAAGGGGCTCGGGGTGTTGGGGTCCAACAATAAGAATAAGAATAAACTCACAGGGAGCAAGTACAGCGGGGATCTACAGTCATCAGTAGAAATTATCCTCGTCGACACACGTTTCGGCCCACGATTCCTAAACGTATTCGGAGGTGGGCCCACCTGAGTTCATGAAGCTCAGGGCTGCTTCCCCGCCGCACAGAATTACCGGATGGTGTTATACTTTCGGCCAGAGACAAGACGACTTGGTGGTTTCGAAGGAGGTACTGTGAGATAAGAAGCCGCCACGGCAGCGTAATTAGAACAGTCCGCATGCCTGGACGACCGAGCGACAAGCTTACTTTGGTTTACCGGACACATCTTGGACTTTTATTAGCAGTTGGCAGAGGGACACTGGCAGACAATTCGTACACGATGGACTTTTCAAAGGGATAAGAAACTCCTTTCCGCTAGACACCCGGACCAGCTCACCGAGGCCCGTCCCCTACGTTGTTGCGCTGCGTCCACAACCAGCTAGAGGCCCTTTCGGCTGCCTCTCCCAGTTTTTTGAGTGCTCGTTTCCGTTCATTACCGCGCAATCCTAATTCTTTCACCACATTGTAGAGCGAAGTGGAAACGAGGCCTCTCGCTCCCACTTCGACGGCAAATACCCGTACTGTGTAAGCCTCGTTTCTCCTCAAACCGGCTGCTAAATCACTGTATTTCTCGAGCTTATACAAATGATTCTCCTCCATCCGCGACTCAAACGGGACCGTCAACTCAATCAGGATGAGTTGCCGTTTTTGCGCAGAATGGAGATCTTGGGCAGTTAGGACCAGGTGATGTTGAAAATGATTGCCAGTGCACGAGTGAACAGCTAACACACGTGAGAGCCAGCCAAGCACAGCATTTTTTCTTCAACAATGTTTATTCTTAAGTGTTTTAACCTGAGAGCAACACATCTGAAGTGTTGGGCAATTGAAAAATACAGATTTGCGACAGAAGTGGTCATATCAGCAACTTAGATATGACGGGTTAACATAACAACAGAACTAGACAGGAAAAGTTCAGATTTGAGTACCATGTAAAGGGGTAATAAATTTTTTTTTTTTTAAACACACATAAAGCGAGTTTGTGTGTTAGTTAGTTAGTTAGTCTTTCCTCTTGTGTCGAGTGCGGCACATAGGGCAGAGGTCATGACTCTCCATGCATGGCGGTTCATTGCAATCTGTTGTAGGTCTTGGATGTTTGAGTGGCCCATGAGCGAGCCTTTCCTGATGATAGTTCTACGTTGGGTTTCCCTTGGTCTTCCACGAGATCTTTTCCCCTGTGGTGTCCAAATGAGGGCTTGGTAAGGAAGTCTTGATTTATCCATTCTAAGGGCGTGGCCGGCATAGTTCCAGCGGCGTTTTCGTATAAAATTAGACACATACTCTTGCCTGGATTCTTGCCTTATTTGTGTATTTGTTCGGGAATCTGACCATTTGAAATTTAGTATTCTTCTAAGGCATTTATTTTCAAAACTGTCTAATTTTGTGTCTAGAGTTTTCGTTGATTTCCAGCTCTCGCATCCATAGGTTAGTACTGGAATCACACAAGAATATAAGATCTTGAGTTTTGTGTGTTTGCTAAGTGTCTTTGATTTCCAGATGTTAGACAGTTTATTGAAGGCACTAGATGCCAGTGCTATTCTAAATGGTATTTCTGGTGCGGTATCTCCTGTAGATGACATCTTGCTCCCTAGATAAGTGAAACTGTTGACTTTTTCAAGGCTGTTGTTGTTCAGCGTGATATCAACTGAAGTGTTGGTAAAGTCTAGAATTTTTGTTTTTGCGGTGTTAATTTGGAGTCCAATTTGTTCTGAGAATTTCTGGAGTCGATTGATTTTTTCTTGGGCGTCTGTGTGTTCTGAACTCAGGAGTGCTATGTCGTCGGCGAAGTCTAGGTCTTCAAGAATTTTGTCAACCCATGTAATGCCTAAATTTGCGTTATTTATGCACTTGCGCATGACCCAGTCGATTGCTATACCAAAAAGCATCGGCGATAGGACACAGCCTTGCTTCACTCCTGTTTCCACCGGGAACCAGTCAGAATTGCCGGAATCAGTTCTTACACAGCATCGTGTTTCATTATAAAAAGAATTTATGATGTTGATATATTTCAGTTTGTGTGTGTGTGTATTAAAAGAGTTAAGGAATAGACTTGGTTTCTTGAATTAACTCTTAGTAAAAGGTGAGTACTTAAAGTGGCTGATGGTTATCAAACATATAGCAGCCTGTAGTCTGAGCGGCTGTGTATATGTTTTTTTTTTTTTTTTTTTTACATTCGCAAGCAATAAATCAATCAGATGCTTTCTCCACAACGAAGATTGCTTCCAAAAGATCTCCAAAATTCTCTATCTTCAACTCTGGATGTAGTCTCTCAGTCTCTCTTCATGTTTTCCTTCCACATGCAGCGCTGTCCTCCTCTTGGTCGCTTGTCTTCGTTCTCCCCCTTGTAAGAGTTGTAAGCCTGTTAAGGTGGCTACACTATATCACCTGTCACTTTCAACAACTATCTCTTCATTCTCAGACTTCAAAATTTAAACTTTAAGATGTTCTTCTGCTCTTTTACCACCAAAGGAGCATGGATCCTTAACCAACTCACTTCAAGTTATCGTATCCAATTATCCCACCCATCTCACCCCGTGTCTTCTTTTTTTTAAATTTTTTTTAAACTTTAAATTAGGAGTCTAATCCTAATTAAAATGTTCGTTGTCTGTTTATCAGGGCGTCACAAATAATTGTAAAATTTACTCCCTGTTGTGCCGTTTCCATTTTCTTGCGCATAAGGCACTGCCTGCAACTTACGTTTACAACTGTAACATGCTCTTACATGGATCATCTTTCACTGTTTACTACTGTTTTGGCTTTGGCCTTTTGGTGAAAAACGAAAAAAAAGATTTGTTTTCCTCTAAACTGCCGTCTCAGAAACTGTGTGCAGTTTATATATACGTGGGTGTGGCCTTTAGATGAGTAAATACAGTAAACCATCAGACTTACGAACACGCAGAGTCCCCAGGTGGAACAAATACCCAGAGATATGAAAGAAGGTGGGTGATATCTGCAGCGGTGAACTTCAAGAGCTCAGAATATTGAGGATGAAGAAGATAAAGAAACAGAAGAAGGAAAAGTTGGTGTAAGAACTTACCTTGTATTTATATAATCATTTCATGGTAGTTAATCACTAGAATTATTGCTTTCTCTGCAGGAATGGATCTGTCGAGCACTGATCACCTTGCAACAACTCAGCTACGTGGCCAATTTCTATTGGATGCTAGTTGAAGGTCTATATCTTCATCTAATTCTCGTCTTGAGACCGTTTGACAACGAGAAAGTGCCATCCCTGTTCTTCTATTTCATTGGATGGGGTATGTAATGATGCTTTCTTTTTCTCTTGCGTGTTTTATGTATGTAAACAGCTCAAAAATCTGCTCACACAAGTGTTGACTGCGTGATCTATTCCTCTGTATGGACATGTATGCTGGCTATTGTATCCCGATATTGCCGAGCTAGTCGCTTTGTTGTTCTCGAGATAAATGCATAAAATATTGTGGGCAGAGAGGAAATCAAACGCTCAGTTATTGAACATGGTACGCAACACAAATGTTAAGTGAGAAAGGCATAAATATTACTCATCAAAGCAAAAATAAAAAATAAAAAAAAAATTAAAAAGTTTTCGTGGCGCGCTACAGAAGATGTGAAAAAAGATACAAGTGTAACATTGGGAACGCATGCAATAGGTAATAAGAGACAGTGAAACACACACAATGATATTAACAAGGAAGCATACACGACTAATCAACTAATACATACAACTAATCAATAAATACTAACATAGGTGGAAGTCTATCAGAACGATACAAATGGGTGGGGTAGAACTGGATGATAATTTTAGATATAACTTGGTGCGGCAATAAGATCTGACGGGAACTGTTAAAAAAAAAAACAAGAAACGCATAGTTATCGGATCGCGCATTTTTATTAGTTTGTAAATAAAATATCCTACTCGGGTATGTGAAAAGCAGTCTAAAATGTTGTTTACCGTGTCCAGTGGCATGCGGGCGTGAATTGCGTGGGATTTTATAATCGTTACAAAGCAGATGTCAAATGTGTTTAGGATCATATTTGTGAACATAGCTTACGATGTGCGCATGAGAAAGCTACACATTTTGCGGTGAGCATTATTCACTGCCTACGCAACTGAAACTCTATAAAAGGATAACGCTACACCAAAACGATCAGTTCCTTTTCAAGCAATCACGAATGGTGACTCTATAGATACATTTAAGGAATATTGCTATCGGCCGATTGAAGGGGCAAGAAAGTCAGGCCAGGCATCTAAACGTGCATCAGAGTACCATCAGTCGACTTTGGCACTGGTTCCAAGCCATTGGTTTAGTTGAAGACTGACATCGCAGTGGACGACCCAGAGTGACAACAGCAGCAGCAGAGAATCGCTTTATTTGGCTTCATCGCCTCAGAGACAGGTTTACAACAGCTTCCTTAACTGCACAGGCATTGCCTCCAGGACGTCATGTGTCTGATTAAACTGTTCGGGACAGACTACATGATGTTGGACTTTGGGCTTGACAACCACACCGATGACCTGTCCTTACGCGTCGCTATCGCCAAAATCGACTTCTTTAGGCCAACATCGTCCCTGGGCAAGTGACAATAAGTGGAGACGTGTCTGGTTTAGTGACGAATCTTTCTTTTTGTTGCAGCGTCATGATAGACGACGTAGGGTTTTTTGAAGCCTTACTCTGGCTCTTTCCAGGGGCCGCAATAAAGCCTGGTCATAAATATGGCCTAAGGGCTGAACGCGGTTTCTGGGACCTCTCCACGGTGATCCTCACACACATGGTGGCACATTGTGTCAGAGGGTGTTTATTGTTTGTGTGATGTCCTGGTGAGGTAGAAAGTCAGTCAGTCAGTCGTAATTTCACTTACTGCATTACACAGATGCAGATTGTCAACATTTTGAGTATGTTTTTTCCTTTCAGTATATATGTGTTTCTTTTTTTTTCAACAGTAAAGTTTGGCAGAGTTAAAGCTAATATTCTTGCGCCATAATCATAGAGATCAGAAAGGAATTATCGTAGCAAAAATATAACTGGGGGGAAAAAAACAACAACAACCTACAATTCCCTGTCAATTACTGAGAGAATAAGGTAAACATTCGAAGTGCTAACATGTTGTTAGTTTTTGTGACACCCAGACATTAAGCAGGCCCGCTGGTAACACGGATGGGAAAAGAAAAGAAGGTTGTGATGTCAATTCAGTTAATATAAAGAACAGAAAGAAACAAAATGAGGCATACTGTTTAGAAAACAACGTCGGAGCTTGAGGCGACTGACATGGCAAGAGAAATCAAAACACAAGTATTGATCACATTGTTACAATAAGAAACAACGATGGCAGCAAACTAGGGGGAAAAAAACACTGAAATAGCCAGCGGATTTGTACACGCAAACTGACATGTCTTTGACAACTAGAACAGAGCAAACAGTGACTGCCAAAAAAGTAAACACTCTTATAGATTTTCCAGACAGACAAATAGGAAAAAAAAACATACACTTTTCTCGAGAACAACTGAATTGTTGTTCTAACTTATCATTCCTGACGTTATGAAATATTATGCATATTTATTTCTCTTGCGTTCGTCTTAAAAAGCCAGTTGTACTTTTTCTTGCGGTTTACAGAGATTCTGTATCTGAGCCTTTTGTCCCAACACCTCAGATGTCAGCTAACCAGAATCAGTCGCTTTGGCGACATGCTTTTTGGACAGTGGGTAGTTTAATTTTTAACAAAGAACATCCCTAATAAGGATGATTAAATAAACCAGCAAGAGGTGTGATATCTCAAGCTCGCTTGACTGAACACACACACACACACACACACACACACATATATATATATATATATAGCCATGTATCAGCTAGTGTATCCAGAACTGTAGGCGAATGAATCCTAATCTTCAGGGACGATGACATTTGTAGATTATCACCCTTAATAGACTAGGTCATTTCAGAAAATGTTCCCAGTATTTATCCAAATATCACGCAGAAGGGACATTTGTAGAGCAGTTTCATAACTCCACAGCAAATTAGAAGATCGAACTGCACCTTGTTATATTTCAGCATCATCAGTTACCAACATAAGGACAACTTACAAGGAAATCTGACACGGAAACAAAAGTGTGCCCAGGAACTATATGTAATAACAATAACGACATTGTTAATTCACAAACATTGTTCTCCAATGTACACTTGACTGCGAGTGAAGAAGATGGTGATAGCGATTGTCTACTCACTAATGATACTGTCGATGTAGGTTGTCAGATTTCTTAATCGTGTTCTGACATATTGTAAACCACTAACACGTGATATGTTGCTTGAATCCCCTAAAGAAAAGATTACAATTAGATGTCACTTTTTTGGAATAACAGTTGAGTTACATTTCGTTTCCCTAAGTTTTTCTACATACGTCTGTTGTCGCTAATACAAGGGCAATTTCTTCGTGTAACCAGGGAGTTCCTTCTGCTGATCTTTCAATGACTTCTGCTACCATCAATGATGAACTGCATTTCTAACGTGGGACTGTTTCTGTTGGCACTTCGGATAGCTACCATATGCTTTTAATGCGAGTGTATGCTAGATTTGCTAAGAGAGCAGTTTGTCAGTCTTTCCACAAGGGACTGTGATAAACATTCTGTGTGTTTTTAGCTGGCACAGGAGCGGAGCAAGGATGGGGTGA
>CAJHNH020007101.1:100000-112500 GCA_905116865.2 Candidula unifasciata
AATAGTTCTGGGGCGAATCAAATAACAAATCTCGTGGATTTACTCTCCGGGATCAATCTCCGCATTTGCCTCCCGAGAGTTAAACACCTTTCAGTGTGTAAGCTGTATGTAATACAGATTCACATTAACCACACGTGAAAAGATTGCCAAAGTTATCTTCACGCTTGTGATTTCAAAAACATGATAGTTCATTAAATTTCAATGGCAACAACAACATTTAGGTTTTACAACATTGAAACACATGTACACGAAAAACATTCATGACACTATCAAATAGGAAATAAAGCAATGTGACAGTGCCCTACGAGAATGAAGAAATGTCCGCCTAGGAGTACTACAAAGTGATGAAGACACACACTTGAGTAAAAAGACAGTTAGATCTCTATCATAAAATATAGATTTGAACTTAATTTCGATCTTACCTGGAAAAATGAAACCACAATGCCAAAAGTTCTGTCTCAAGCTTAGGTTAAGCCCAACAGATGGCATGTGCTGGACAGGATCTCATTTACCAGACCTTAAGTTCACCACTTTATAACTTTTATCAAGCTCCTCCTACATTACGCCTAAAATCATTCTCATTCAAGGATATCACAGCTCCTCCCTGTGGGTAAGTTTATTCGCTGTCAGTCAGTGACTGTACAACAATTGTTTGAATTCCCACGCTAGGATCTCCTGGTCAATTCATCTGACCAGAGCAAATAAGACAAGTCACACCTCCAGTCTACTTCACCTGCCATCACAATAAAATCAGACGGTGTCAATTCTTCTGTTAACACTTTCTGCTCACCATGTCAATAGTGACCGTCGGACCTGCCGTCGAGTTAGGTAACCTCAGGGGGAGATAATGGCAATTAGCCCTTGTTATCTGTTCCTGAAGATCTGGCAGGGGGAATAACTAACTGACACCAACAAATGGTGTGCAAATCTCCAGTCAGTAAGTCTGCTTGGTCAGTCTTATCTCTGTACCTCAACACTTAACATCTGGGAAAAAGTTGTAGTGTTTGATATGACCAACGGTCCAGGAGAATTAAAGGTGTGATGTGGTCGTCTTACTTAGATTAAGGATGTATCCAAATCCCTATTTTCCTGTATACTTTCAAAATACAAAGAAATAAAAGTAGGTTGAGGAAAGACATTCTGGAGTCACCGAGCGTATTGTCACACAGTCCAAGACTTTTCGGTTCCGCATTGGCCTTATCAGTCATCTTTGTACTCATACTTGATGAAAAAGAGTGGTCATCATCATCTTGATGGACAACACACGATGTATGTATGTATGTATGTATGTATGTATGTATGTATGTATGTATGTATGTATGTATGTATGTATGTATGTATGTATGTATGTATGTATGTATGTATGTATGTATGTATGTATGTATGTATGTATGTATGTATGTATGTATGTATGTATGTATGTATGTATGTATGTATGTATGTATGTATGTATGTATGTATGTATGTATGTATGTATGTATGTATGTATGTATGTATGTATGTATGTATGTATGTATGTATGTATGTATGTATGTATGTATGTATGTATGTATGTATGTATGTATGTATGTATGTATGTATGTATGTATGTATGTATGTATGTATGTATGTATGTATGTATGTATGTATGTATGTATGTATGTATGTATGTATGTATGTATGTATGTATGTATGTATGTATGTATGTATGTATGTATGTATGTATGTATGTATGTATGTATGTATGTATGTATGTATGTATGTATGTATGTATGTATGTATGTATGTATGTATGTATGTATGTATGTATGTATGTATGTATGTATGTATGTATGTATGTATGTATGTATGTATGTATGTATGTATGTATGTATGTATGTATGTATGTATGTATGTATGTATGTATGTATGTATGTATGTATGTATGTATGTATGTATGTATGTATGTATGTATGTATGTATGTATGTATGTATGTATGTATGTATGTATGTATGTATGTATGTATGTATGTATGTATGTATGTATGTATGTATGTATGTATGTATGTATGTATGTATGTATGTATGTATGTATGTATGTATGTATGTATGTATGTATGTATGTATGTATGTATGTATGTATGTATGTATGTATGTATGTATGTATGTATGTATGTATGTATGTATGTATGTATGTATGTATGTATGTATGTATGTATGTATGTATGTATGTATGTATGTATGTATGTATGTATGTATGTATGTATGTATGTATGTATGTATGTATGTATGTATGTATGTATGTATGTATGTATGTATGTATGTATGTATGTATGTATGTATGTATGTATGTATGTATGTATGTATGTATGTATGTATGTATGTATGTATGTATGTATGTATGTATGTATGTATGTATGTATGTATGTATGTATGTATGTATGTATGTATGTATGTATGTATGTATGTATGTATGTATGTATGTATGTATGTATGTATGTATGTATGTATGTATGTATGTATGTATGTATGTATGTATGTATGTATGTATGTATGTATGTATGTATGTATGTATGTATGAATGTATATGGGAAAAAATATATATATTTACATAGAACATTTACTTTTCTGTTTGTATGTGGTTTGATCCCAGAACACTTTGTCGCCCAATGGCCAGGGCAATATCACAGAATTAATAATGGAAGTTTCCAGAGATTGGCGTCGCACTAATTAAGACGTTTATTACAATGCGTACAGTCCCTGACGAAGCCTAGCCCCTTATTCACTACATTGTCGGCCAGTCTATAACTGTAGACCACATCTGTATGGAGGCATTCTAGAAAGAAAAGAAATTAAGTGAAAGACCCTTTTCAACGCCTTTTGGCGTATCCGGCATATAGAGCTGGAAGACCTATATTGTGTAGAACAAAAGGTAAAAGGTAAAGTCGGGAGATGTGAACTAGCGTCATTGTACACGGTTATAAACCATAAGTGCTCTGCCACCAGTAGGAACAGCTGATAAGAATAATCCCCCCCCCCCCCTGTGTCGCCGTTCGCACGTAACTCTGTAGCTACAGCGACGTTCTTTATTTACCCCAGTGTAAAACTCTGGTACCCATTTCCTAAAGGCTGGGTGAACCCCGGGAGCCTCCCGGTTTTGAACACCAACCGTGGGCTGCAGCGAGTCGCAGCTGGATTTAAAAGCGAGCTTCTTATCGACTGCGCTTTCGCGGCCACCCTGATGAACAGAAACAGAACAGCATTGTGTATTGCGTAGGTCAATCACCATCAGTGAATGATGTGGTCAACGTCAAGACGGCCGCCTTTATTTCCCAGGTAAAATAGACCCGCTGCCTACCAAAAAGCATGTCGTAAGAGTCGACTAATTAGTAGCTTCCTTTGAAGTCGGAGTGCATCTGCCTGAGAGGCAAGGAACCAACAGTCTGCATTAAAGTGAATCAAATCTGTAAGACTGATGCACACGCAACACTCAGGTTCTGGAGCAGGACTGCAGTCCAAGTGTGGACGAACAACCTGAACTTTCCGCCAGAGTGTACAGCTGGTGAACGCGAAGAAGAAAGAATAAGATTTCCCAGGTAAGACATGGTAACCATTAAAGGCTAGGTCGATCTAGGAGCCAAGTTTTTTATTTAGAAATTCCGGCTCTGTGCGGTTCTAAACCCACGAGCTTCGTATCGGCAGGCGAGCTTTTAGCCATGTCATGGCGGATCCAGTGGAAACTAGAAGTGGGGCGTTTAACGAAAGTGACAAAAATAATGCCACTCAGATATTTAATTTTTTAGGCACTGGTTATTAATTTTAGTCATGTCACCGTAAATGTAATAGTTAAATGTGCATTCAGGAATAGTTAACATAATCACTTGCTCAAAATTTGTAAAGATACAATCGGTGGTCCTTGAATGTTATTGTAAATGTCACAACGGTATTTTTTTTCTCTTTATTGTTCATAAATATTCACCATTCCATTTCATCTACATGCTTGTGTTTTCATATTTGTATACTGACTATTTTACTATGAACTTTTTAATTGAATATTGCGTCTTGCCTGCTTTCTTCGTTTCCAACATTTGCTCTGTTCACAAATGTCACACCAACTACATATCTGGTGCTCCTTAAAGATAAAAATGGTGAAACTATGGGGGTGACTGCAGTCAAGCTAATACAATGAATTCCAGAGAAATTTGACTAAAAAGCTCAACAAAATGGGAAAAAGGAAAACGTGCACAAAACAACACAACGTAACGTTTCGGCCAGGCAGCCTTTTTCAAACACAAGTGGACTACACAAAAGAGGAATGGAGAGTATGTAGATCTCTAAGGGGTGACGTGAGCGACGTTTAAAAAATGTGATGCGGAATAAATGAAATAAAATAAAATAAACGATGGCTAAAAAATATAGTCACAATACTGGGAATAAAAGAAATGCAAGTGTTAATGATACATAAATGATATTGATAAGAAATAGAATATGGTAATAATATGAAATAAAATAAAATAAAATAATTAACATTTAAAATGTAATAAGATTAGAACTATTTAGATGAAGGTATGTTGGATATTGATACCTCTTGGACTAAGAACGCCAAGGCTGTGGATAAGGCGATTTTCCAAAGCGAGGCGGGTAGTATGATCGCCAGAGCAAGATTTTAATGCTGTGACAGATATGTCATCTTTACCGCTGTGGTCAGGGCTATTAAAATGAAGAGGGATTGGTTTGAGTGTCTTCTTGTCGATATCAGAGAGGTGTTCCCGGAAACGATCAGCTAGCTTCCTGCCAGTCTCCTCAATGTATGCCATGCTGCATCGTTTGCAGATAATTGCATAAATTACGTTGCGGGATTCGCAAGTAAAAGGTTCCCTAATTTGAAAAGAACCATTAGGGAAACTGACCGAAGAAGTCTGGACAACGAAAGGACATGTTTTGCAGGTGCTGCGTGAGCACTGAGTAGTCCCAAGAGGAAGTGCTGTATGGATCGGTGGGAGTCGGCTTCGGACAAGTATGTCTTTAAGGTTGCGATCTCGTCTGTAAACTAATCTAGGTTTCTCACTAAAGATAATCTTGGTGTCCGGATCAGAGCGGAGGATGTCCAAATGACGAAAGAATACTTTGGAAGCAACCACATTGTTAGGGTGAAAAGTCAAGATCAATTTAGGTCCCTCATTGGTGGAGTTACGTTTGGTAGGAAAAGCATCTCTCCTGGTGATTGCTAAAACTTTGTTTAGAGCCCCTTGTAGAATGTGTTCCGGATAGAAACGGGCACGGAAGAATTCAAGAAGTTCAACTGATTTATCAAAGAAGTCAGAATCGTCAGAGCACAACCTGCGCAATCGAAGGAGCTGTGAATATGGAATAGAATTTTTACACGGTAGTGGGTGAGAAGACGTATAGAGGAGATAACTGTGAGAATCCGTGGGTTTGTAGTAGGCTGTGGTTTTCAGACACGGGAAATCGATGCTAATCGTGATGTCAAGAAAGTTAACTGAAGTGGTGGAGATCAGTGAGGTGAATTTGATAGCCGGATTGAAATTGTTGATGTAAGTAATAAATTGGTCAAGCTCAACCATGGACATTTCGGTGATACCAACGCCATCATCTATGTATCTCCTATACACCTCCGGAAACTTGCCCGGGTATGATAAACTGACCTCATATTCCAGGTGGCCCATAAAGAGGCACGCGTAACTAGGACCCATCTTGGTGCCCATCGCAACCCCACTGATCTGGTCAAAATACTCACCATTAAACTCAAAAGAGTTGAGGGTCAGTACCAGTTCGGCAAGGCATACAAGAACTGAAGTAGGGATGATCGGGTTGGACCTTCTGTCCAAAAAGAACTAGAGTGCTCTAAGACCATCAGAGTGAAGGATAGACGTATAGAGGGAGCATACGTCTATCAGGAAAAGATGATAAGTTTTACCGGGAAGTAGTCTGATGGATTCGAAAATGTTGAGGGCATGGTTGGTGTCCTTGACAAATGAAGGGAGACTGGTGACAATCGGTTGGAAAATACTATCTAAAAATTCAGAAAGATACACAGTGGGACAGGAGCATGCAGATACAATGGGACGTCCAGGGTTGTTGGGCTTATGGATCTTAGGCAGCAAGTACATACACGGTTTGCCAAGTTGGCTGTCAAAAACACGCATATTGTTGGCCTGCTTAGGAAGAGTACCCTGTGAAATAAATGATTGTAACGTGTCCTTGACTTTCTTATTGTTGGAGACTGTGGGGTCGTCCCTTCTTGCGGAATAGAAAACGGGGTTTCTGAGTTGGGTACTGGCTTCCTCAATATAAAGATCCTTCCTCCAAACCACTACAGCGCCCCCTTTGTCAGCTGACTTTATAACAATATCGTTCCTCTTTCTGAGGGAGGAGAGAGCCCGCCATTCACCCTTGGAGAGGTTGGATTTAGGTAAAGGCCTTTGTTCCAACTGTTGGATAGTATGAAGCGTGTGGCTGATGTATAGATCAAGCGCCTTAGATTTACCAGCAGGAGGAGTCCACTGTGAACAGGATTTGTTGGCCGTTGAAAGAAATGTAGTTTCGTCAATAGGCCCAGTGGGGGCGGGTGGTTGACCCCAGTGATGATGTTTCAGGCGTAGACGGCGATAGAAGGAGTGTGCATCCTGGAGGAGAGTGTATTTGTCAGCACGTGGTCTTAGAGGGACAAATTTCAAGCCTTTACTAAGGAGTGAGCGTTCATCATCGGAGAGGGGTAGGTCGGGTGGGATGCAAACAACAAGGTTTTGGGCTAAGGCGGGATTAGCAGGTGCTCCAAAGGATTGTGGGGGCCGGAGGCAGTTCATTTTATTCTTCTTTGTATTGGTAAGGAAAGAATACCACTCCTGATTAGTGGTGTGAATAGTAGAGCGGATGATCAAATAGGCCAACCTGTTGTTGGTTAAGAGCCTTCGTAGATTGTAGACCAGAATATCAATCTGGTCGCCCAGTTGTTGGAGGTGGCGTTCGTGTGCATCTAGTATGCAACGCATGCGAAGATAAGCGCATTTCTCCTCGATTCTGGCCAATGGTTGGCTGTAGTTCAAGGATGGCGGGCCTACTGAAGGATGGAATTTGGTGGCGAAACCTTTCGGGATAATTTTTAAACGTAAACATCGTTGTAGAAAATTCCGATGAGATGTAACGCTGGTTTTCTTAAACGTGGTGAAAGCGAGATTTTTAGCAGTCAGAGACAACTCTGCGGGCATCAGACTGAAAGCAATAGTGATGCGGGCTCTCTCCTCCCTCAGAAAGAGGAACGATATTGTTATAAAGTCAGCTGACAAAGGGGGCGCTGTAGTGGTTTGGAGGAAGGATCTTTATATTGAGGAAGCCAGTACCCAACTCAGAAACCCCGTTTTCTATTCCGCAAGAAGGGACGACCCCACAGTCTCCAACAATAAGAAAGTCAAGGACACGTTACAATCATTTATTTCACAGGGTACTCTTCCTAAGCAGGCCAACAATATGCGTGTTTTTGACAGCCAACTTGGCAAACCGTGTATGTACTTGCTGCCTAAGATCCATAAGCCCAACAACCCTGGACGTCCCATTGTATCTGCATGCTCCTGTCCCACTGTGTATCTTTCTGAATTTTTAGATAGTATTTTCCAACCGATTGTCACCAGTCTCCCTTCATTTGTCAAGGACACCAACCATGCCCTCAACATTTTCGAATCCATCAGACTACTTCCCGGTAAAACTTATCATCTTTTCCTGATAGACGTATGCTCCCTCTATACGTCTATCCCTCACTCTGATGGTCTTAGAGCACTCCAGTTCTTTTTGGACAGAAGGTCCAACCCGATCATCCCTACTTCAGTTCTTGTACGCCTTGCCGAACTGGTACTGACCCTCAACTCTTTTGAGTTTAATGGTGAGTATTTTGACCAGATCAGTGGGGTTGCGATGGGCACCAAGATGGGTCCTAGTTACGCGTGCCTCTTTATGGGCCACCTGGAATATGAGGTCAGTTAATCATACCCGGGCAAGTTTCCGGAGGTGTATAGGAGATACATAGATGATGGCGTTGGTATCACCGAAATGTCCATGGTTGAGCTTGACCAATTTATTACTTACATCAACAATTTCAATCCGGCTATCAAATTCACCTCACTGATCTTCACCACTTCAGTTAACTTTCTTGACATCAAGATTAGCATCGATTTCCCGTGTCTGAAAACCACAGCCTACTACAAACCCACGGATTCTCACAGTTATCTCCTCTATACGTCTTCTCACCCACTACCGTGTAAAAATTCTATTCCATATTCACAGCTCCTTCGATTGCGCAGGTTGTGCTCTGACGATTCTGACTTCTTTGATAAATCAGTTGAACTTCTTGAATTCTTCCGTGCCCGTTTCTATCCGGAACACATTCTACAAGGGGCTCTAAACAAAGTTTTAGCAATCACCAGGAGAGATGCTTTTCCTACCAAACGTAACTCCACCAATGAGGGACCTAAATTGATCTTGTCTTTTCACCCTAACAATGTGGTTGCTTCCAAAGTATTCTTTCGTCATTTGGACATCCTGCGCTCTGATCCGGACACCAAGATTATCTTTAGTGAGAAACCTAGATTAGTTTACAGACGAGATCGCAACCTTAAAGACATACTTGTCCGAAGCCGACTCCCACCGATCCATACAGCACTTCCTCTTGGGACTACTCAGTGCTCACGAAGCACCTGCAAAACATGTCCTTTCGTTGTCCAGACTTCTTCGGTCAGTTTCCCTAATGGTTCTTTTCAAATTAGGGAACCTTTTACTTGCGAATCCCGCAACGTAATTTATGCAATTATCTGCAAACGATGCAGCATGGCATACATTGGGGAGACTGGCAGGAAGCTAGCTGATCGTTTCCGGGAACACCTCTCTGATATCGACAAGAAGACACTCAAACCAATCCCTCTTCATTTTAATAGCCCTGATCACAGCGGTAAAGATGACATATCTGTCACAGCATTAAAATCTTGCTCTGGCGATCATACTACCCGCCTCGCTTTGGAAAATCGCCTTATCCACAGCCTTGGCGTTCTTAGTCCAAGAGGTATCAATATCCAACATACCTTCATCTAAATAGTTCTAATCTTATTACATTTTAAATGTTAATTATTTTATTTTATTTCATATTATTACCATATTCTATTTCTTATCAATATCATTTATGTATCATAAACACTTGCATTTCTTTTATTCCCAGTATTGTGACTATATTTTTTAGCCATCGTTTATTTTTTTTTATTTCATTTATTCCGCATCATATTTTTTAAACGTCGCTCACGTCACCCCTTAGAGATCTACATACTCTCCATTCCTCTTTTGTGTAGTCCACTTGTGTTTGAAAAAGGCTGCCTGGCCGAAACGTTACGTTGTGTTGTTTTGTGCACGTTTTCCTTTTTCCCATTTTGTTGAGCTTTTAGTCAAATTTCTCTGGAATTCCTTAAAGATAATCAGCACCATGTATTAAAAAATAGCACGTGTCTCTATAAAAAGAAATTCCCGTACTCTTAACGTTTGTCAATGTAACGATATTCACATTCATTCACATGTATCCGGGTCACTGGTACATCAGTTGTAGACATACTGACATCGAAACTGAATCACAACACACACGTGACACGGAACTATACTACACACACATTCACTAGGACACACACACGCTTACCCACAAAGCATCCCACTAACACTCATACACACACACTATCCGTTGCTTAGAAGAATTTTAAACTTAAATTGTTTTATACGCATTCTTAGAATAAAATGGATCAAGAAGTACTGCCAGTAATATTCTGAATACTTATATTCAAATCATCATCCGATTCAGATCTCATCGGGGGCCGCGTTAGCGCAGTCGATAAGCGGCTCGCTTTCAAATCCATCTGCGACTGGCTGCAGCCCGCGGTCGATGTTCGAAACCAAGCGGCTCCCGGGGTTCACCCAGCCTCTAGAAAATGGGTTGACACTCTGGGGTAAATGGAGGAACGTCGCTGTAGCTACAGAGTTACGTGTGAATGGCGGCACAGGCGGACAATTCTTATCAACTGTCCGTACTGGTGGCAGAGCACTTATAGTTTATAACCGTGTGCAATGTCGCTGGTTCATATCTCTCGACTTTACCTTTTATATTAAGATCATAAAAGAAAACAAATAAATAGTATCACATTTGCAGAAGTGAAACAATCAGACTATTTTAAACGATTACGTGGCCTTGAAAGAACAATAATGGGAGGCAAAGTCTGCTGGATGAAATTGTAATAAAAAACTGGACAACTGACTAAGACAGTTTTAATGAGAACGAATACGAGGCAGCAAAAGTGGCAGTACAAGAGTCTCTCTGGCAGACAGTGATGGCTGTCGTCTCGTGGGAAGCAGCTGAAACATCATGCTACTGGCATCTTGAGCGAAAGAATTAAATAACGAAATTTATTTTGAAACGGGCAAAAACTGAGAACGCCGGCCCATCTTACATCCGACCCCTTCAAACACTCATTATTCACTTATTGTATCTATATATTTTTACTGTTATAAGAAAAAGAAAAAAAAAAAACCCATAGTTGCATCTTTGTAATGCATTAAGTGAAATTACTCCAAATTGCACACAAGAATGCCTTAGGGTTTCATCAATCGAAAGAAACATTTTTTCCCATCTGGGTCACGACAGTTTTTAAGCGTAGGCCTGTCCCGGAAGTAAAATAAAAAAAAAAAAAAACTAGTCGTCCCCCTGTGGGATGCAATTTTTCGTTATTTTGAAGCCTCACACTGGCTCTTGCCATGGGCTGCAATACAGTCCGACCATAAATATAGTCTAATGGCTGAACGCAGTTTCTGTGACCTCTCCACGTGTGATCCTCATCAACACAGTGGCACTTTGTGTCATCGGGTGTTTATCGCTTGTGTGATGTCCTAGTGGGGTAAAATGTACTACTAATATTGCTATTTGTTTGGTGTGTGGCCTCCTCTTGCGTGGATCAGTAACTGGCATCTCGTGGGCATGGATGCGATCAGATGTCTGATGTGGGCATGTGGGATGGCTGCCCACTCTTCCTGGAGTAACTGGAACAGATCACGACCATTGGCCGGAGCAACGTTTTGGCGACAAACACGTCTTTGCCGCTCATCCCACAGTTGCTCAATCGGACTCGTGTCTGCAGACAGGAAAAGCCAGGGAAGGGTTTGAATGTTATCGGCAGCTAGGAACTGTGTGGTCAGCTGTGCAGAAAAGAGTCTAGAGTTGTCCTGACGAAAATGATATCTGCTGGCATCCCAAAATGAAAGGAGACTTGGTCGAAGAATTTCATGGACGTATCGTTGCGCATTCAAGCTTCCTTCAATGTGCACCAGGTGACTCCATCCGTTGTAACTGATCATTCCCCATACCAATACACCTCCACCACCGGGAAGCAAAGCTTCATCAACACAATTTTGGGCTAAACTGTCATTTTGTTTTCAATGGACCCTACGCCGTCTATTATGCCGCGGTAACAAAAAGAAAGATTTGTCCCTGAACCAGACACGTATCCACTGATTGTCACTTGCCCAGGGACGATGCTGGTTGGTCCAAAGAAGTCGATTTTGGCGGGAACGACGCGTAATGACAGGTCCTCGGTGTGGTTGTCGAGCCCAAAGTCCAACAAAATGCAGTCTGTTCCCAACAGCTTGATCAGACACATGACGTCCTGGAGGCAATGCCTGTGCAGTTAAGGAAGCTGTTGTAAACCTGTCTCGGAGGTGACAAAGCCGAATAAAGCGATTCTCCGCTGCTGTTGTCACTCTGGGTAGTCCACTGCGATGTCGGTCTTCAACTAAACCAGTGGCTCGGAACCGGTGCCAAAGTCGACTGATGGTACTCTGATGCACGTTTAGTTGCCTGGCAACCTGACTTTGACTATATCATGCCTTCAATCGGCCAATAGTAATATACCTTATATTTATCGATAAGGGAGCCATTCGTGACTGCTTGAAAATGAACTGATCGTTTTGATGTAGCATATTTCTTTTATAGGGTTCCAATTGCGTAGGCAGTGAATAGTGTTCACCGCAAATTGTTTTGCTTTCTCGTGCACGCATCATGAGCTATGCTCACAAATTTATTTTAACTAATAAAAACGCGCCATCGGATAACTTTGTCTTTTTTTTTTTTTTTTACAGTATCTGTACAGTGTTACTTTTATATCAATATACACGATATGAACATAGAAGGAAACAAAAGAGCTGAGTTGAGTTGAGTTGAGTCAGGAATTTACAACACAGCACTCGGGTCATTTACATGTGCGTCTGTCCTCATCTTCAGCAGCCAGAGCATAGTTCTAATACTGATTGTACCGGTCACAATGTGGTTATATGTTCATCTTGTCTTTCCTCTGAGAGTAGTGAGCAGGCCAAACCCTCTGGTTACACCCAGGTGCCTCATTCTCTCCAGGCCATAGTAATCTGGTTTTTCTACTGATTCCGTTGCTTGTTCCCAAAGGGCCTCTACCACAGCTGCCTTGTCATGTATCAATTCACCACCTAGTGATTAG
>CAJHNH020007101.1:115000-127500 GCA_905116865.2 Candidula unifasciata
TTAAGATATCGTTTGTTGTAAATATAATCTGAAGGGAACTGTTCATCTGATGGTGAAAACAAGTAAGCTTTGAACTGATTTAACACAGATAAGAACCAATGAATACTGACTTTTACTATCTTAACTGCCGGTATCTACCAGTTTTTAGAGCAGTGCAGGACAGAGCAGGCATAATACTATGCTGATCAGCACAAAGATCTCATACAAAGCATATTTACTCGCACCTTATGCTACCATTGCCGGACATAGTCACTCGCAACAAACCATACAAGAGTTAGTAACCATGGACCTGAGATGTATTTGAAGATATGAATACGTGATCTGAAGAGATAAAATAAGGAACAGTTCATAAGAGAAAACAAGATCGCACAGAACCAATTCTAAAAATTATGTGCAAAGACAACACATCAAATTGCAGAAAGACTACCATGTGATGTCGTACCATACACGGCATACACCAAAGGGGGAGGACGTAGAGCAAAATGTAAACAAAGAACCAGATAGAAAACATCAGAGCAAATCTACAGCAGCACAGTTCGAGGCGAACAGAAGAGCATGAAAGAGAACCTTTTATCTCACTCGATACGCAAAACGATACAAGAGGAAGTGAAGAAGAATGGGTGAAAGAGATGTGGAATATGATGGTCTTGGGACTGGAGGATTTAGAGCCACACAGCTATTGCAGTCGCCTTGGATGTGCAGACAAGAATTTGTTTTGTTTTTTTACCGTAGGAAACACAAATCTTCACAGAGGATTCAAACTGGGTCTCCGTAATAAGTGTCCAGGGTTCCCAAAACACTCGGCCAGCAGGTACTAAAGTTTCTATCAATGACAAAAGCAAAAGGAAAAACCTTAAGTCATACTACTAAACAAAATATAACACATTTATGCCGTGATAACATCACATATCTAGGAAATAGAACAGTATCGAATCAAATTAAAGTCAAATTAAAGTCAACCCTTTGAGGGCTAGACGTTCTTGACACACAACCACAACCCTTTGAGTGCGAAGTGTACTTGACACATAACCACAACCCTTTGAGTGCTAGACATCCTTGACACACAACCACAACCCTTTAAGTGCGAGGCGTCCTTGGCACACAACCACAACCCTTTAAGTGCGAGGCGTCCTTGACACGCAACCACAACACTTAGAGGCGTGGCGTCCTTCACACACAACTACAACCCTTTAAGTGCGAGGCGTCCTTGACACACAACCACAACCCTTTAAATGCTAGACGTCGTTGACACACAACCACAACACTTTAGATGCGAAACGTCCTTGACACACAACCACAACCCTTTGAGTGCGAGACGTCTTTGACACACAACCACAACCCTTTAGATGCGAGACGTCCTTGACACACAACCACGAGCCGATGAGTGGGAGGCGTTCTTGACACACAGCCACAACCCTTTATGTGCGAGATGTCCTTGACACACAACCATATAGGTGCGAGAGGTCCTTGACACAAAACCACAACCCTTTAAGTGCGAGACGTCCTTGACACACAACCACAACCCTTTGAGTGCGAGGCGTCCTTGATACACAACCACAACCCTTTAAGTGCGAGGCGTCCTTGACACACAACCACAACCCTTTAAGTGCGAGGCGTCCTTGGCACACAACCACAACCCTTTAAGTGCGAAGCGTTCTTGACAGACAACCACAACCCTTTGAGGGCTAGACGTCCTTGACACACAACTACAACCCTTTGAGTGCGAAGCGTACTTGACACACAACCACAACCCTTTGAGTGCTAGACATCCTTGACACACAACCATAACCCTTTAAGTGCGAGGCGTCCTTGATACACAACCACAACCCTTTGAGGGCTAGACGTCCTTGACACACAACCACAACCCTTTGAGTGCGAAGCGTACTTGACACACAAACACAACCCTATGAGTGCTAGACATCCTTGACACACAACCATAACCCTTTAAGTGCGAGGCGTCCTTGACACACAACCACAAACCTTTAAGTGCGAGGCGTCCTTGGCACACAACCACAACCCTTTAAGTGCGAGGCGTCTTTGACACACAACCATAACCCTTTGAGTGCGAAGCGTACTTGACACACAACCACAACCCTTTGAGTGCTAGACATCCTTGACACACAACCATAACCCTTTACGTGCGAGGCGTCCTCGACACACAACCACAACCCTTTGAGGGCTAGACGTCCTTGACACACAACCACAACCCTTTGAGTGCGAAGCGTACTTGACACACAACCACAACCCTTTGAGTGCTAAACATCCTTGACACACAACCATAACCCTTTAAGTGCGAGGCGTCCTTGACACACAACCACAACCCTTTAAGTGCGAGGCGTCCCTGGCACACAACCAAAACCCTTTAAGTGCGAGGCGTCCTTGACACGCAAACACAACACTTAGAGGCGTGGCGTCCTTCACACACAACCACAACCCTTTAAGTGCGAGGCGTCCTTGACACACAACCACAACCCTTGAAGTGCTAGACGTCGTTGACACACAACCACAAAACTTTAGATGGGAGACGTCCTTGACACACAACCACAACCCTTTGAGTGTGAGACGTCCTTGACACACAACCACAACCCTTTGAGTGCGAGACGTCCTTGGCACACAACCACAACCCTTTAAGTGCGAAGCGTTCTTGACACACAACCACAACCCTTTGAGGGCTAGACGTCCTTGACACACAACCACAACCCTTTGAGTGCGAAGCGTACTTGACACACAACCACAACCCTTTGAGTGCTAGACATCCTTGACACACAACCATACGCTTTAAGTGCGAGGCGTCCTTGACACACAACCACAACTCTTTAAGTGCGAGGTGTCCTTGACACACAACCACAACCCCTTAAGTGCGAGGCGTCCTTGGCACACAACCACAACCCTTTAAGTGCGAAGCGTTCTTGACAGACAACCACAACCCTTTGAGGGCTAGACGTCCTTGACACACAACTACAACCCTTTGAGTGCGAAGCGTACTTGACACACAACCACAACCCTTTGAGTGCTAGACATCCTTGACACACAACCATAACCCTTTAAGTGCGAGGCGTCCTTGACACACAACCACAACCCTTTGAGGGCTAGACGTCCTTGACACACAACCATAACCCTTTAAGTGCGAGGCGTCCTTGACACACAACCACAACCCTTTAAGTGCGAGGCGTCCTTGGCACACAACCACAACCCTTTAAGTGCGAGGCGTCTTTGACACACAACCATAACCCTTTGAGTGCGAAGCGTACTTGACACACAACCACAACCCTTTGAGTGCTAGACATCCTTGACACACAACCATAACCCTTTGAGTGCGAGGCGTACTTGACACACAACCACAACCCTTTGAGTGCTAAACATCCTTGACACACAACCATAACCCTTTAAGTGCGAGGCGTCCTTGACACACAACCACAACCCTTTAAGTGCGAGGCGTCCTTGGCACACAACCACAACCCTTTAAGTGCGAGGCGTCCTTGACACGCAAACACAACACTTAGAGACGTGGCGTCCTTCACACACAACCACAACCCTTTAAGTGCGAGGCGTCCTTGACACACAACCACAACCCTTTAAGTGCGAAGCGTTCTTGACAGACAACCACAACCCTTTGAGGGCTAGACGTCCTTGACACACAACTACAACCCTTTGAGTGCGAAGCGTACTTGACACACAACCACAACCCTTTGAGTGCTAGACATCCTTGACACACAACCATAACCCTTTAAGTGCGAGGCGTCCTTGACACACAACCACAACCCTTTGAGGGCTAGACGTCCTTGACACACAACCACAACCCTTTGAGTGCGAAGCGTACTTGACACACAAACACAACCCTTTGAGTGCTAGACATCCTTGACACACAACCATAACCCTTTAAGTGCGAGGCGTCCTTGACACACAACCACAACCCTTTAAGTGCGAGGCGTCCTTGGCACACAACCACAACCCTTTAAGTGCGAGGCGTCTTTGACACACAACCATAACCCTTTGAGTGCGAAGCGTACTTGACACACAACCACAACCCTTTGAGTGCTAGACATCCTTGACACACAACCATAACCCTTTAAGTGCGAGGCGTTCTTGACACACAACCACAACCCTTTGAGGGCTAGACGTCCTTGACACACAACCACAACCCTTTGAGTGCGAAGCGTACTTGACACACAACCACAACCCTTTGAGTGCTAAACATCCTTGACACACAACCATAACCCTTTAAGTGCGACGCGTCCTTGACACACAACCACAACCCTTTAAGTGCGAGGCGTCCTTGGCACACAACCACAACCCTTTAAGTGCGAGGCGTCCTTGACACGCAAACACAACACTTAGAGGCGTGGCGTCCTTCACACACAACCACAACCCTTTAAGTGCGAGGCGTCCTTGACACACAACCACAACCCTTTAAGTGCTAGACGTCGTTGACACACAACCACAACACTTTAAGTGCGAGGCGTCCTTAACACACAACCACAACCCTTGAAGAGCGAGTCGTCCTTGACACACAACCACAACCCTTGAAGAGCGAGTCGTCCTTGACACACAACCACAACCCTTAAAGTGCTGGGCGTCCTTGACACACAACCACAACCCTTAAAGAGCGAGACGTCCTTGACACACAACCACAACCCTTCAAGTGCGAGGCATCCTCGACACACAACCACAACCCTTAGAGAGCGAGGCATAACTGCTTGATTACCTCGTCTTCCAAATTGTATTTTCTATTGGAAGAAAGCGGAAAAAAGGTCTATTGAAATGAAAATGTAGAAATCAAGTGAGAGAAATAATGAATCAAAATGTATTCATGTAAAGTAAATAAAGAAACATAATAAAGCACTTTATTGTGTGTGTTCAGAAATTAGTGGTATCGGTTCAACAGTAGACAGGCCCCAAGTACGGTTTCAATGTTTCTCCTTTGGGGTTGTACTATGAACATCGCATGTGTCACACTGGATATTTACCCTGGGTATATTTCAAGTTTAAGGCGGTCGTATAACATCTATGTGATATAAAGCTTTTTGTTTTTGTCACACGAAGCATGACATGTCAAGCAAATTGAATACATATACTCTGACGAACATGCATGCGCATGATAGCATCCGGATCCATCTGCATCACTGGCGTTGGCCCAAATCTTAAATCGCATTCTCGAGTGGCTATTTCCCGGCTGACCATTTGCCGCTAGATTTGCAGAGCCACGCAAACCATTTCCGCTTTAAAGAAAACAATTTTAACATGCCGCTCCTGCCATCTTCTCATGGCTTGTAAATGTTTTAGTTTGCGTGCCCAGATTTCTGTGCTATATCATTGACGTCTTCCACCACATAAATCAAGGGATAAGTATGGGCACTCCAAGGACAGGAGAACATTTTACAGTAAATTACGCTTATGGCTTATAGCGTAATAATAACGACAGGAACAATAAGGTGATAGTTGTCTTCTTCGCCTCTTCCTCGTTACTTCTTTATTATATCCAGATTGAGCAAAGGCATTCCAACAGCTGTCGCTAAGTCAAGCCTTCCATTCCCTTGACATCTTTCGCAATTTTTTCTGTTCCGTCGTCAGCTGACATATCATCACATCTTTATATATTTTCTATGTTGTTACTTGTCTTTCTTTCTTTTACCCTGCCTAAGTTTACATATCATTACAACCTACTAGTATTATCAATTTATTGTCTTTCTTTCTTTTAGCTTGTCTCAACCTATATGTCATCACAACTTACTATTAATTACTTCGACAATTTTACCAGTCTTTATTTTCCCCTTATTGATTACATTGAAAGGTCAATCCAGTTTTACTTGTATCATGTTTTATCAGGTTTCGTCTAATGACCTGTTTTACATCCTTACCTCTTGATTCTCTGACAAGTATTTCGCGCTCACAATGCTTAGTAATCGTGATTATTCTGACAACGAGAAATAACCTCTACTCTGCTAAGTCACCATTGTATACATTTATTTAGTTTTTTAGCTGCTGCACTAATCGTGCAGGGCGCCAGAAGCTGGGGTTCCTAAACCATGAGACACAATAACCCAGATATATGTTTGTGAGGATGAGGGTCCGAAGAATACCTCCTTCCCTTAGAGAATATGTACGAAGGCTAGGCGGTGTGCAAAACCAAGCAAAGTTCTGCTTGTAAGCATTTTTTGTTAAATTTCGTATTAGACGTAAAGTGAAGGACCATATTCCACGTCTTTAGGCTTATTGGTTCCACTTTGAGACTGGGTTGAGATGAGAAACAAAGCCACTTTCTTTAGAAAAAAATCCGCTCCGTTCGTATGTGAACATACAGCATTTGGATGAGCAGGCAAGCATAGAGAAGCTATAACCGGGCTGCTCAAATTTTGTATATATATATATATATATATATATATATATATATATATACAGATACATACGTATATATGCGCTACATTTATTACCTGGCATAGTCTAACTCATATAGTTAACTGTACTTACCCTGTATTTTATGTCTTTACTTGGCTATATGCAATATTCTTAGTCTGTTGCTGATTATCGGCGATGATGAACAATAAGAGGAATCCTTCGACTTTGACAATCCCACATACGGCTGTCAGTGCGAGATACAATCGTCAGTCAAATCCAAGGCTGTTACTTCGAGCGATTGCCCTTGCGCCTTAATTGATTGCGATTGCAAATGCAAGTCGAACAGGAAATTGCAATCTTTTGAACGAAAACGGCAAGTCAGATGGAACGAGTGGAATCCTTGGAATTATGACGTGGCCACCCTCAAATGTTCCGATTAAAATAGTTGCTTCGATGAAATAAGCATATAAAGCCTACCTTGCAGCCTAGACCCGTTGCACAGCTTTGGTGGGTCCAAGCTGCGTAGCAATATAACTGGACTCCCAACTTTCAACACTTATCTATGTGGAGGAACCACACTGGGATTAAGTGATTTCAACAATGATACCGGCTAACTTATAGTTTCATCGTCATTTAAAGAAGTTAATGTCAACAACTTTCGCATTTAGTGATGTTAAAATTGCAAGTTCCTGAAGCCGTTTGTGGTTCTGGATATACACATGCGTACACAGGCAGATTTTGCAGATTTCATTGGAGAAATTGATCTTCCATTGTTCTCTTCCTGCCTCTTTGCTATCACCAACGTTATGCAAATACTCGGAAAACTCTAATGAATTTTCGTAACTAGGCTGTCTGTCTCATGATGATGGTTAAAGTCCTAATTGCTACATCTCTAGGAAGAACTAATACCTTTAAACAGGCTTTGATATCCTAGGCCATCGTATCTCTTGGAGTTATCGGTAGCGTTTGCCGGAAATCATCACCAAGGACGATAATCAGGCCTTCTATAATATTTGTGGTGCCACGAAGGTCCTGGAGGGTTCTGTTTATCCACTCAAGTACATGTTTGTGTATCATAGTAATTTCATCCTAGAAAAGTAAAGTACATGAGCCTGCTGTAGCACTGTGGTTTTTGCACACTCTTTCCTCAATGTTGCAAAACGGAGTTTCGTTACGGATTAAATGAAGCGGGATTTGTAACACTGAATGCGCTTTTTGTCCGCCAGTCTTCAGCGTTGCAGCAATGTTTGAAATTTCTGCAGCAAGTTAAATATTCTGTTCTGCTGTAATTATTGCATTATTGCACTCAACACATTGATGGGAAAGGTCTTTCCAATCCCTCCTGGTGCATCGATAACAGTTATCCCACCTTTGCTTTTGTTGTAGCACCCTAAAAACTCTCGATAAATAGCCCGTTGATCTGCATTTAATAATGGCTCCTGCTGCGCCGCAAAAATTAGGCAGTAGATCAGAGTCAGACGACGATTCTTGCAGCATTTCCCGGCTCATGTTATGTGCATGCCTTCGAGAAGGACTTATACCAATCTCCGACAAAGATTTTCCTATCATCTGTAGAACTTCTCTTAAAACTTATTGTAGATGGCATCAGTAAAGTTTAAGGCAACGCGAGAATGTTCTTGATGCAATCTTGAAAGAAATGTCTTCAGACACGCAATCCTCATTGTTCTCCTAAAGCGCTTTTGCAAGGCTCACAAAAGAGAGAATTAATGAACAGGGTTTTCGTATCTTTGATAGGGAATCAAAAAAGTGAAGCTGTCTTCAATGTTTCGTTCCTCTGATTGTCATTCTCAAGTAGCCCTCATGTCATGAACGTTTAACGATACGTGTCCAACATAATTCCATCGACAGCGTTGAGATCAGTAGAACTTTTTGGCAATTTTGTGTAACAGCAGCTGCAGGAAATAATAAAAGTTTCACAAGATCTGTAAGGATATAATCTCTCTTTCTCACTCTCTCCACTTCTATACACGCTGGCTCTTGAACCACTGCTAGAAACATTCAGACATGATCCAAACATTAGGGACACATTTATTCAAGGGATGGGAGACCGGAAGCTTCTTGCTTACATATATGATACCGCTTTCTTTCCTGCAAACAACAAATCCATCAAACGAAGATTACGTACTTTAACAAAATTTTGTGAGGGCAGATCGGCAAACTTTAACATTTAAAAATCACACATCATAGGGATAGGATCATTGACACACAAGACAGACCTTCCACTAGGGCTAACACCTACACAGTCAAAAAATAAGTTATTAGATTTCCATGTTAGCCTCCCCACCCCCCCCCCCCCCAAAAAAAAAAAAAAAAAACTCGCACGCACGCACACACTTACACACAAAAACACACACACTCACCCACTCACGTGGCAAACAATCACGTATAAGATAATATATATGCTACACAGATAGAAATATAAAACATGCAAAATTTTTGTGTTTGGGACTATTATTGTAAACATCTTCGTCATTCCATACACCATAATTAGCCACAGAATTAAAAAATCAAATACCTAATTTAGACCTGTCGAAAAGCAGCAAGATGCAGACGCAAAACATATAACTCACAACGTTTGTTAAACGTATTTTAAAACACTCTATTCTCCATTTTGACTGTCTTAAAAAACTAACTGAACTATTTAAATGTATTGTTCGTGGGTGTGAGAGTGTTTATGTTCTTTGATTATTATCATTGCACCCAGTGGTATATCACCCAGTGATGATATATTGCCCTTGCCAAAATACGATTTAGGCTCAAATAGTGACTGTCTGTCCCACATTCAAGACCGGCCCTTTGAAAGAAACATTTGGTGAGACAGGAAGTGAGCAAATGTGTGTGTGTGTGTGCATGAGAGAGAAAAAGGTGTAGGGGATTGGAAGCCTGAGGGAGTTGGAGAGAAAGGATGAGAGATAACCTGTTGAAATTATTTAATGTTACCCTCCTCCTCATCTTAAACAATTTTTTTTTTTTCAAATTCTAAATTGGGTTCTTCAACTTTCATCGCCATCACTATTATTTATAGCATTAAAAAAAAATTATACATGTATTTCTACACATATGACTAACGCAAACAAACGGTAACACCGTGTATAACAAACATAACTGTATAGCCCCTTGTATAGATGCACTGTTTTCTTAAATAAACGTTTAAACAAATGTAGTGGCCTCCACCACAACACCACTAATAGTTAACTTTCTCGATGCTTGTTTTGTTTCTGTGCCAGTTATTCCCCTGATGATAGCCGTCGCCTGGGCGCTGGTGATGCACTTCGAGCATGAAGTCAGTTGTTGGACCAACAATAGCCAGTCACCGTACATCTTCATTATATACGCGCCTATTATCTTTGCCTTAGTGGTAAGTATACTGTAGTTTCCTAAGAACGAAAAATTATTTGGTATTTCATATCTAATAGGCGCATATGCAATTAAATGAATACATGTAAACGTTATGTATTGTTATATCATCACTGCGTGTTCAGCGTTCACACGTGTGATGAGTCAGTCTCTAAATGAAGCAGTCACCCCAAAGCTGATTGTTAGAATGTCTTCTACTCCTGACCTTGAAGACTGCACCGACGTTATCACCAGGCTTTACTCTAAGCTTGTGTCAGTATGATGGATTGTCAATCTAGTCCATATATCATTGATGCTCTAGCTATGCATCTTTCCGTATGCAATGGTACAATACTTGCCATTTTGTCCGCTTGTACATTACATACAATGTAACACAGTCGTCTGGAAAAAAGAAAAGGTGCCAATAATTACCTTTAACCGCTTATGCATTTTACCATTTTCTTTCACAGATTGTTCAGTCCTTCCTTTAAAATGTGTCGAAATTTCCATAATATACCAAATGTAGCCATATTCACCATTCTCTATTATCCTTTGCCCTTTGTACCATTAATCATCCAATTCACCATACATTAAGTAACACCCACTTATTTGACACGGACAAATTATCCTTCCACCATGCACTAAATACGACCAACTCCATGATGTAATAAAATGTATTTTTTAATCGCTTCCCAAATGTTGTTCACTACAAATTGCTCTGCAGTAAGTTGCAGAAAAAGTTCCTGGGGGTCATTTCAAAATTAAACAGATATCGCTTAGTGGACCAAAATCTTATATATGATACCACATCTCGTTCCTGAATAGAGGTGGCGGCAGCTACATCAGTGTACCGCTGGCGTGGTAACCTATTACACATATAGTAGTTGGTGTAACTGACTCTTAGAGCATGCTGAGGAAAGGTGAAGACAGGAAAGCTCCGTGCAGACTTGAATGCATCGTTTCAGAAATCTCAGGTAGTCAGCATCCTTTAGATATTTTCTTCATGGATGGAGATGTGCTGAGAAACGAACAGGTAGTAGACTAGCTGGTTCTGCACAAAGTTGTGGTAAACTGATGCAAGACAAGATACATATTATCAGGGTACTTTGGAAACTATTTAACGTTTTGGAAGCACATGTAGATCATCACAGTCTGAAGAGAAGAGGGTAGCAAGTTGTGCCAGGGGATCTGGCCTACGCTCAACACTTAACTCATCTTTACACGATTTATCTAACTCATCTTTCATTACAAGCTACACCTCAAATCTGTAAGCACCACAAGCGGCATAATAGACTAATTATGGCTCATTGCACATTATACTATGTACTATCCATTTCGCCGCACTTACACTAGAACAGTTTTCACTAAGCATTAACGCATTTAGAATCTAGATCATACCTCCACCCAACAATCCTTTAACATTTCATCCATATTTTATGTGTATGTTCATCCAGATTGTACTTCACGATGATATCTATAAAATCATTATGATCAACAATCTTAGAATTGTCTATTTCTGAAATTACAATGAAATTTCTGTGAATGCATCTAAGGCCTTCAAAACAGATTGTCAAATACAAATTATTCATGCCATAAAAAACAGCGCCCAACAGCACGGTATCCTGGGGCTTAGAACACATAAGAGCACCTCTTCCTTGAAACGTGAGTGCGAAAAAGAAATGATTGGGTTGGAAAAGGGGAGAGGGGTGTAGGGGACTGATCTTCCTTTAGAAAATGTGAAGGAAAAAGGACAGTCAGTACTATACTAAACAGTACTAACTATCACTCAACCACCATCTCCTGCCTCCAGGATGGAGATGATTCACTGAGTACAAATTAACGCCGAATGTTTGGCAGCGTAAACTAAATCTTACATCCCTTATTGTGCCAACGGCTTCTGGCCGAGCAGCACATTGGGGAGGACACTGTTATTGTCCTAGGGAAAGGAAATTTAATGTCTGACAACTGTTTGTTATTGAAGGCTAAACATGGTCTTAGATTTATTTTGCAGCTGATCTAGAAGGAAAAAAAAAGAGTGGTGGGGGGGGGGGGGGGGGGCTTGATAGGCAGACAGACTGGGCACCGCTGTTTTGATCTGGCAGCTTCTGCAGCGTCCTCTGTTGCAGACGTACTTGTGTGTGTTTCTCTTACCTTTAGAGGATACAAGACAGACCGAAGAAGGTATCATAATGCATGGGCAATACATGGTCTCTAACATACTGACCAGGCTGTGTGCTATGGAGAGGAGGAGCTTTATTCCTGCCCCTAATGGATCTCGGAAACAAATCGAGAGGCAGCAGTTACGGGTGATAAGTTCCAGTCAATTCTCGTGGACAAGGGTACCACGGATTGCCTCTAAAGGTAGAAGACATTCTCGTATAAGAAAGGCTATTCTGCTGACATATGTGAGGTCTAAGAAGAAGAATTAGCAATAAGTGGCAAGGCAGAATCAGAAACACTAAGGAATTGGAAAGAGCAGGTATAACAACAGTTCTCTCAACGCTTAGCCTACGAAGTTTCGTGTAGCTGGGTCACATCTGGAAAATGGAGGATAGTGAGTCCCTGGGGACATTCTCTATTGTGAATTACAGATGGGTTGTAGATGTCTAGACCGGCCTCTACTGCCATATTAATTTGTATGAAAACAAGACATGCATGATGAAGATACTGATGTATATTCTTTGGACCGAAAATGCCATAAACAGTGTTGGAGCGACAAATCAGACTGGGAATTATATTTAAACAAATGAAAGAATGAAAGCTGTGCGTGTGAGAAGAATCACGCTAAATACTCGTGACTGTAACAA
>CAJHNH020007101.1:132500-135000 GCA_905116865.2 Candidula unifasciata
CGTATACTTACATGTTTAAGTAGATTACATTACTACACATTACGTAATTATAGGCAAAGTAGTTCAGTTTAAAAGGACTTATCACTGTAGGGAATGTAATCTACAAATTATTATTTACGACTGAGGTTGTGCAATTAATTCCACATTATTTTTATAATACCTGCGGTAAATGCACACTTTCATTAACTGGAAGTAGTGCAGAATAGAGGAAATTAAACAGTGTGACAGTACTACTAATGTTGAGATTTAGAAGTGGACTAGATAAGCTTTAGTGGACGAAGAGGTAAAGAAAGAACGCTAACGTTAGATAGCACAAACGTTGAGAAAAACTGAAAACAATATGACTAGAATGAATTTGCTGAAATACACACGGGTATAGCAATAAAGGCTGGCCAAAAACATACGTAGAAGAGAGCTAGAGAGTGACGTTGAACACACAAGGAGGGAATGGGACTAGCTGCATGCTATAGCGAAGGATGAAGTGATTTGGCGATAGTTGATTGAGGGCCTATGCTTCACTCGAGGATAAAGGGAAGAAGAAAAAGAAGAAGAAGAAGAAGAAGAAGAAGAAGAAGAAGAAGAAGAAGAAGAAGAAGAAGAAGAAGAAGAAGAAGAAGAAGAAGAAGATACCACTGGGAGTAACGTAGAGTAAATACCGCTATTTTGCTAAAGAGAAGTGTGAAAACAAATATTCATTTTTAGGTACTACAGACTGCCGTAAGCAACTCAGCTTATTTAGTATAAGATACTGTTAGACTAATCTAATTAATTCAATATTAGATGCGTTGTGTGCATTGCAAATAATTAAATGTTTGATACCACTGCAAGCAATGCAACAACATCAGTATAGTACTGTGAAGTGTAAATAATTCAGTACTTGTTACTTTTGCACGGGATTTCATTAGTTAAGTACAGTTCTATATGAAATGGCGCTATAGCCTTAGGGGTCTATTTAAAACTTTACTGAAGGTTGAACGGGGTATCTAAAATTAACACTGTTGCCTTTCCAGGCAGAGATCGTTTGATCTTAAAGTGGTCAGACTTTCAGGAAGCAGTCTTTAGGAGAAAACTAAAGGAAAAGAAAGAACGAAGGAATACAGATGATTAAAAAAAAAATCTTGGTCGAACAATGTATGGTCATAATTTCTAGCTTTTGTATTGTTAAAGGCATTCAAAAAGTTTCCTCCTGGTTACCATATGTTAGCGTACTGTGTCATTCATTGTCATACTGTGCTATTTTGTGTCACATTGTGTTCGCAGTCTGTTTCTTCATTCTGTTCTACTAGCCTGCGCCATCACTAGAGTATCATGAATGAAATCCAATCCAGCATTCTCTATCTTCTTCTTCTTCATTCTTCCCCTTCTTCTTCTTCTTCTTACTTCCTTCTTCTTCTTCTTCTTCTTCTTCTTCTTCTTCCTCCTTCTTCTTCTTCTTTCTCTTTCTTCTTCTTCTTCTTCTTCTTTTCTTCTTCTTCTTCTTCCTCACTCTTCTTCTTCTTCCTTCTTCCTCTTCTTCTTCTTCCTCCTCCTTCTCCTCTCCTCTTTCTTCTTCTTCTTCTCTTCTTTCTCTTCTTTTTCTTCTTCTTCCTTCTTTTCTTCTTCTTCTTTCTTTTCTCTCCTCCCTTCTCCCTTCCTTCTTCCTTCTTCTTCTTCTTCTTCTTCTCTTCTTCCCCTCCTCCTTCTTCTCTTCTTCTTCTTCTTCTTCCTCTCCCCTTCCTCCTCTCTCCTTTCCTTCCTCTTCTTCTCCTTCTTCCTCTTCTTCTTCTCTTCTTCTTCTTCTTCTTCTTCTCTTCTTCTTTCTTCTTCTTCTCTTCTTCTTTCCTCTTCTTCCTCTTTCTTCTTCTCTTCTTCTCTCTTCTTCTTCTTTCTTCCTCCCTCTTTCTTCTTTCTCTTCTTCTTCTTCCTTCTTTTCTTCTTTCTTCTTCTTCTTCTTCTTCTCTTCTTTCTTCTTCTTCTTCTTCTTCTTCTCTTCTTCTTCTTCTTCTTCTTCTTCTTCTTCTCTTCTTCTTCTTCTTCTTCTCCTTCTTCTTCTTCTTCCTTCTTCTTCTCTTCTCTTCTTCTTCTTCTTCTTCTTCTTCTTCTTCTCTTCTTCTTCTTCTTCTTCTCTTCTCTTCCTCTTCTTCTCCTTCTTCTTCTTCTTCTCTTCTTCTTCTTCTCTTCTTCTTCTCCTCCTTCTCTTCTTCTTCTTCCTTCTCTTCTTCTTCTTCTTCTTCTTTCTTCTTCTTCTTCTTCTCTTCTTCTTCTTCTTCTTCTTCTTCTTCTTCTTCTTCTTCTCTTCTTCTTCTTCTTCCTTCTTTCTTTCTTCTTCTTCTTCTTCTTCTCTTTTTCTTCTTCTTCTCTTCTTCTTCCTTCTCTTCTTCTTCTTCTTCTCTTCTTTTCCTCTTCTCTTTCTTCTTTCTTCTTCTCTCTTCTTCTTCTTCTTCTTCTTCTTCTTCTTTCCTTCTTCTTCTTCTTCTTCTTCTTTCTTCTTTCTTTCTTCTTCTTCTCTTCTCTTCTTCTT
>CAJHNH020007101.1:140000-157500 GCA_905116865.2 Candidula unifasciata
TGTATCGGGTAAGAGGAGCAGAGACCGACCATCACGGAGGTGGGCACAGGACTTATAATACATCCTAGGCAGGAAGTACATGAAGGGAGAAGCTGATGAGGGACTGAGTGTCTTTCAGGCGGGCTGTATCGAGAGCATCGTCTTGCAGATAAACGAGCTATACAGTGAAAAAGGCTGGGAATCGTAAGTGTGCGATAATGACCCTGTATTGACTGAGCTATGAAATACAATAGATACACTGCCAAGTCTCCAATATGAATTTGTTTCTCTATGTTTGTTCTGAATCAAAGTCATTTTAATAATAAAAGTCTGTGTAACTTTATAAGACAAATCGATTCCACTTTTCACTCGAAAGTTCCATTATCCAAAAACTTGCGATAAATTGACTAGTAATTAGTCTTGTGCCTTTGTCATGCTACTCACTGTTTCTTTTTTAAAACTAGCCATATTATAAAAACAAAAAAGTATTCCCCTTTAGCACTGAGCTTTCAGTTTACTGTCTTGGGTAACTATAATGAGCTTTCAGTTTACTGTCTTGTGTAACTATAATGAGCTTTCAGTTTACTGTCTTGTGTAACTATAATGAGCTTTCAGTTTACTGTCTTGTGAAACTTTAATGGGCTTTCAGTCTACTGTCTTGTGTAACTATAATGAGCTTTCAGTTTACTGTCTTGTGTAACTATAATGAGCTTTCAGTTTACTGACTTGTGTAACTATAATGAGTTTTCATTTTACTGTCTTGTGTAACTATAATGAGTTTTCATTTTACTGTCTTGTGTAACTATAATGAGTTTTCATTTTACTGTCTTGTGTAACTATAATAAGCTTTATGACGATTTCCTTTCTGTCAATGCTTGCTGACAATAAATCCGTAAGCTTTCATACTTGTGTCTTCTTTCCTTCCTGCAAAGAAAGAAAAATAATGTTATTCCAAGCTTATATACTGTAGATTATCTAGTCATTCACGCCACACACTTTGCCATTCAGTTTCCTATAAATATCTGTATCTGACTTAAAATAATAATTTGTTTAATCAGCCATTTAATACACTTGTCAAACACGCTCGCCATCGACCTTTTACAATCAGTTGTTTCCTGTTTTTTGTCTGACTTTCGTGCGTTATCTTTTGACTTCCTGTTTTGTGTGTTGTACATTCAGTGTATGCTTTGTTGTTCCTTCAAATCTTATACAGGTTCGAACTTTGGTAATGGATGCTTTCTGTTAAAAAACATGGCTCTTATTTTTTCCACCCCCTTCCCCCGCAACAAATATATACATATATATATATATTATCATTTGTTCACAAACTAACTTTCAAGCGTACACGCTCCTTGATACTTTTCGAATTAACCCCCCCCCCCCCCCCCCCCCCCCCCACCCTCCCTCTTTCCCATTTTTCCCTATCATTATCTGCAGTCAGTAGGATTAACAAGTACAAATTTCGGGAGCCCCGTTTAATCATATAGCCGAAAGTATAACACCATACGGTAATTCTGTGCGGCGGGGAATCAGCCCTGAGCTTCATGAACTCAGGTGGGCCCACCTCCGAATACGTTTAGGAATCGTGGGCCGAAACGTGTGTCGAAAGAGGATAATTTCTACTGATGACTGTAGATCCCCGCTGTACTTGCTCCCTGTGAGTTTATTCTTATTGTACGTGGCTAGCCCACAAGACTACCAGGAAAGACTGGTGACTATCGGGAAAGACCTTTTGACACCTTTGGAAAGACTGGCCCCCCGGTATCGCCGGGGGGATAAACTGACATCTGGAGACAGATGTCGACTGTGGGACCGGGTTGATCACCCCTAACACAGTATAATACCTCCGATTTCGTACGACCACAATGAAATATGCCCCCAGGGCCCTCCGAAAGGGGGGGAGAATGAAGGGGCCCAATCTGATTGATACCCTCGTTGACGACCTTGCTAGCCCCCGGACTGAGACACTCGCCCAACGTCCGGGCTGGCTCTGTACATGTGGGAAAAGCTTCACGGGGTTGCATGGTCTGAGAACGCATGCCGGAAGAATGAAATGCGAGGGTGCTCCACGCAGTAAACGCCGTCGCAAAACTACTACTCCTGTGGTAGTTTCTGAGTCGTTAGGGAACGACGGGCAGGGGGAACCCCACTCGCCCGGAGAGGCCCATGACGTCGACTGCGGAGGAGCACCTTTGATGATTTCTGAAGAAGTGCGTTCCAGAATCAGGTTTCCACCTGCGAGCGAGAAGGTGGTGTGGTGTAAGTTGGAGGTTACATTATGTGAGGTACTTAAACAAACTCTAAACAAGAAGCCGCTAGGCGACAAGCTTACAAAATTTGGTGATGTAATATACGAACACTGCTCCCGCGAGTTCGGGACAGTAGTAAAGGCACAGCCGGGTGCCAAGCAGAATATTAGCAGAAGGCAGAGGGACATTCTGAAGTGTCGGGCAGACAAGAATGCCCTCAGAAAACGGTTCAAAGCCGCTACGGGCAGCGAACGGGAGGGGCTGTATGAAGTGTGGGTGCACTTAAAGAACAAACACAGTGCCCTCTGTCGCGCCGAGCGTTTCTGTAATAACAGACGGAGAACCAAAAGGGAGCGAGAGAAATTCTTTAGGGACCCGTATCAGTTTGCTCGAGGTCTATTCGAGCAACCGAAGTCTGGGACTCTGGTTGTCAGTCAGAAAGAACTTGAGCTACATCTAAGCAAGATGTACTCTGATAAGAAGAGGAGAGAGCCTCTTGATGACAATCCAGAGATCCTTAGCGGACTCAAACAGCCTTCGGTGCCGAAGGTACCATTTAGAATGGTACCTCCCCTTTGGTCTGAGGTTGAGGACGTTGTGAAAAGAGCCAGCGGCAAGTCTGCCCCAGGTCCGAACGGTGTCCCGTACGTTCTTTACAAGCGTTGCCCGAAAATCCTAAAAATGCTTCACGTCTTGTTGAGACAAGCGTGGATCCGCAATCACATATGTCCAGAGTGGTCAAAGGCAAATGGGGTCTACATTCCCAAAGAGCAGGACTCGAAGAGTCTTTCCCAATTCAGGCCCATCTCGCTGTTGAATGTTGAGGGTAAGATATTCTTCTCAGTCATGGCTCGCCGGCTCACACAGTATCTGATGACTAACAAGTACATAGATACGAGTGTTCAGAAGGGTGGTATCCCAGGCGTTCCTGGGTGCCTTGAACACGCGACCATGATCTGGGAGGCTATCCAGAGAGCCAAGCATGAGAGAACCGATTTGCACGTTATATGGTTGGACTTAGCCAACGCCTACGGGGCAGTCCCCCATAGGCTTCTGTGGCGAGCCCTTCGCATGTTTCACGTACCGACACAGATCATTCAAATGGTCGAGCAATATTTCTCTAAGTTCGCTTTGCGCTTCTCTACCTCGACGTTTACCACGAGGTGGACTGAGTTGCAGATTGGGATAGCTATGGGGTGTACGATCTCACCCATACTGTTTGTCATGGCAATGCAGATCTTATTAGACGGTGCGGCCGGCTACGGACTGGGCCTTCAAATAGGGGATCACTGGTTGCCGCCACTGCGCGCATTTATGGATGACACGACTATTATAACGGGCAGCGAGGAGTCTGCCCGCACGATCCTGAAAAGATTGGACGCGGTGGTCCAATGGAGCGGTATGCAGTTCAAACCGCAGAAGTCGAGGAGTCTGTCAATCCATAAGGGCAAGGTGTCGGCGACCAGTTTTACGGTGGCAAGGAACAAGATCCCTACGGTTCTGGAGGAACCGGTGAAGAGTCTCGGTCGCGTTTACGATTCGAAGTTATCTGACAGAGCGGAAGTCCGGCGAATACACGAGTCACTGGCTACAGGCCTGCTCGCGATCGAGCGATGCAGGCTGATCGGAAAATTCAAGGTATGGTGTCTCCAATTCATGTTGATTCCGAAGCTTCTATGGCCACTGCTAGTCTACGAGGTGACGATGACTGCAGTGGAAACCATGGAAAAGAAAATCAATACAGCCTTAAGAAAGTGGATTGGAGCACCGCCTTGTCTGACCGACGTGGCTCTGTATTGTAAACAGGCTAAGCTGGTACTTCCGTTCAAGTCAATAACCGAAGAGTTTAAAGTCGGCAAAGTTAGGCTCGCCATGCTTTTGCGCGAGTCCTCAGACCCAAATGTCATCGCTGTCCAGCCCGCTCTAAAGACTGGTCAGAAGTGGAGAGTCCTCGAAGCGATTGAATCTGCTCAGAACGCACTAAAATTGAAGGAGGTAATGGGTTACACACAAACCGACCGTCGAGGCCTAGGGCACGGGAAAGTCAATTGGTGGTCAAAGGCCTCAGCCAAAGAGCGCCGAGACATGGTGATACAAACGGTGAGGGACAACGAAAACGAGGTTCGGGTCCAGAAAGCAGCCCAACAGTCGCAGCAGGGCCATTGGGTCAGCCTGGAGAGCGCATTGCCGAGAATACTCACATGGGGTGAGATCTGGCGGATGACCCCGCTGCGACTGAGCTTTATCGTTCGTTCGGCGTACGATGTATTACCGTCCGGTGTTAACATGGTTAAATGGTCTGCGACCAACGATCCGACTTGCCCGTTGTGCAAATCAAAGCAAACTCTTGAGCACGTCCTGTCCGCGTGCAGGAAAGCTCTAGGTCAAGGCCGCTATACCTGGCGCCACAACAAGGTGCTAAAGGAGTTAGCAGCCGTTGTCGACCAGGCTAGAATGAGGGCTAATGCCAGAGCCAGTTCTAGTATCGTCCCCATTCGTTTCCTCAAGGCTGGGCAGGTTCCAAAAGGTAAGGTCAACCAAATCGCATTCGCTCCATCTGCGCTAGATTCTGCGAGGGACTGGTTACTGGCGGTTGATCTGCCAGGACATGAACGGTATCCCGAGTTGATCCGTAAAACCGGCCTGCGACCGGACATCGTTCTCCATTCTGCACAAAAACGGCAGCTCATTCTGATTGAGTTGACTGTCCCGTTTGAGTCGCGGATGGAGGAGAATCATTTGTACAAGCTCGAGAAGTACAGTGATTTAGCAGCCGGTTTGAGGAAAAACGAGGCTTACACAGTGCGGGTATTTGCCGTCGAAGTGGGAGCGAGAGGCCTCGTTTCCACTTCGCTCTACAATGTGGTTAAAGAGTTAGGATTGCGCGGTAATGAACGGAAACGGGCACTCAAAAAACTGGGAGAGGTGGCCGAAAGGGCCTCTAGCTGGTTGTGGACGCAACGCAACAACGTAGGGGACGGGCCTCGGTGAGTTGGTCCGGGTATCTAGTGGAAAAGAGTTTCTTATCCCTTTGAAAAGTCCATCGTGTACGAATTGTCTGCCAGTGTCTCTCTGCCAACTGCTAATAAAAAGTCCAAGATGTGTCCGGTAAACCAAAGTAAGCTTGTCGCTCGGTCGTCCAGGCATGCGGACTGCTCTAATTACGCTGCCGTGGCGGCTTCTTATCTCACAGTACCTCCTTCGAAACCACCAAGTCGTCTTGTCTCTGGCCGAAAGTATAACACCATCCGGTAATTCTGTGCGGCGGGGAAGCAGCCCTGAGCTTCATGAACTCAGGTGGGCCCACCTCCGAATACGTTTAGGAATCGTGGGCCGAAACGTGTGTCGAAAGAGGATAATTTCTACTGATGACTGTAGATCCCCGCTGTACTTGCTCCCTGTGAGTTTATTCTTATTATAGCCACCACCATCATTCAGCAAGTCCTTTCCAGAACGTCGCTCTTTTCACGGTGGACTTGACAGTCTCTTTTATCTATTCAGGTGCACGGTTCTCTAGCGTAGTTAGCTAAAACGGATTGCGCTGAGACCGGGTGACGAACTCCTTGTGGTCCGGGTTCAATCCTGGGGGTAGGCAGAAAAGCCACATTTTCTCCCAGATTTCCGGTATTTACAATGGAATCAGGGCCGAAATGTTGCGATATCCATAATACCGAGCCTAAGGGTTAACAACTCATGGCTTCTGGATACTAAAACAAACAAACATCTATTCAGGTTGCCAGCTAAATGTGCAATTCTATCCAATGCGTCTTCACAGTCATGGATCCACCTTTCCGGATCTCCACCTCTAGCTCGATTTCCGGGAACTTCATTTTTCATTGCCGTTCTCGCCAGCCTACCGTGACTTTTTAAATAGGCCAGTTAACCTCAACTTTCTTGAAAGGATAGCCATCTAACACAGTTACACAACAAAACGGCTGTGAAGTAGTCTTGACATTTTTTTGTTTAAAATCAGTCTAGCATAGGTACCAGGAAAAGCTATGTGCAGTTAAAATAACTTCAGTGCTCCCCACCCTCCCCCACTCCAACTGGTCTATGAAAATATAGGATAAAGCCATTTAGCCGAATTCGCCATAAACTATGGGAATGGTCCTTCAATGTATTTAATGATTCTTCTTTATTTTTCTTAGTGCTCACCGGCTGTAAACTCCGGTAGACAATTCTATGTGTTCGTCCACTTCTAGAATTCGGTCTTTTTCTGGGACTTGAGATTTGCGTGCACATACATTTTTTACAGATGTCGCTTATGTGTGTGCAGACTGTTGGTTTCATGCAACTTAGGTACATTGACTCTGACTTCGAAGGAGAGGCCCCTTATTGGTCAACTTTTACAGCATGCTTGTCGGGTGGAAAGGGGGGGGGGGGTGTTGGGGCAGTGGTTTAGTTATATTTTCTACCTGGGGTCATGGAACAAACGGCGGGATTGCGATGTTTGATGTTAGAAACTGTCTGGATGTTCTCTGTAGGGTAGGAGCAGAAAAAGCAAACAAATAAAACACATCGTCTGTAACTGCTCTGGCTGGCCATTTTTCCAGTACTTAGCTTAAGAAAACAACAGACTGACTCATTTACCTTCTCTGAGCTACCACAGAAGGTGAGACACCACAATGACCTGATGTGTCGCATTAGAAATGTTAATCACTTAGGACAAGTCCCCTATTTAGTTGATTTGAGTGGAGTCAAAAATTGACATCACAGAACTCGGGGCATTCCCAATGCATGCTCCGTACTCATCTTCAGCAGCCAGCGCAGAGTTCCAGTTATGATGGTACCGGTCACAATCTGGTTAAAAGTTAGTCTTGAGTGTAGATAGCCAGCCAGACCCTCTGGTCACACCAAGGTGCTTCATTCTTTCCAGGCCATACAAATCTTCTTTCTCTACTGATTCCGTTGTTGTTCCCAAAGGGCCATGACCACATCTGCCTTGTCATATATCAATTCACCACCCAGTGGTGCGGATCCAGCGCCCCCTATTTAGTTTCCTTATTAGTTACAATTAGAGACTCGTTGCGCCTAGACATTGCATGAAAAAAAAAGGTAAGGGTCTTTTCCAACGCCTTCAAGCGTATTTGACATATAGGGCTAAGCCTATATTTCATAGACCTATCGGCACTCGGTGCGTGATGTGGTCAACCTCACACTAGCCGCCTTTACTTGCAAAGATTTTACCTGGTACCTTTTTAAGGCAGGTGCACCTGGAAACAAAAGACCTTTTTAAACAAAAGTCCTGTTCGGTTCGGGCTTGAACCCACGACCCTGAGATCCACCGGCAAGCGTCTAGCCACGACACCACAGAGGCCCATATCCTCACTTGGTCTATTAAAAAACGTAGGCTGTCCTAGCTTCAGACTGTCTTAGTCTTTGTCGAGGCATAAACTTATTGCAATCGGGTTTCCCCGCACTTGCTACGTTCCTGTGCCAGGAGATTTTCCTCTCTGTCTCATTTGAAAAACTGGTGAACTAACAGTTAGTACTGGAGCAATCCAGAAATATGAGAACGCAGTAAATGCAAATTTCAGTTTCTATCAGAAATGCAGTTTGTCTTTAAAAACTTAGTCGGGAACAATAGGTTGGCCACACACACGTAGAATTATTACGTAAGGTATTTCACCAGCGTGCACGTAAACAGGCTACAGGCCACATTGAATACCACGAAACAACTGCTGCACAAGTGAAATCCATTTCACAGGAAACACAAAGCTCATAGTGCCGCACCAAACATTAAACTTAGTAGCAGTCAGCATAGACTGGGTAACGGGTAATGTCTTGAGAAGTAAATGCGGGTGGCACTATATTTACACAGTCACCTAGCTAGTGCTCATTGTTCTATATACTTCTTCGACTTTCTTTTCACAGGTGCCTGTCTCATTTAGGTGAATTAATTCCAATTTGTCATACTGTCATTCATTATGTGTGTAACTTTAAAAATCGATGCACATGCCACACTCCTAAAATATTTGTGTGAGAGAGAGTGAGAGAGAAACAGACAGAAAAGAAAGAAAGAGAGAGAGAGAGAGAGAGAGAGAGAGAGAGAGAGAGAGAGAGTAAACGAGAAGGAAAAGGGGAGAGAGGGATAAATAGAGAGACAGAAGAAGGGGGCGGGTAAAAAAACAACAACAACTGAGTGAGAGGGAGGAGGCGGAAGAAAGAGTTGGATGGGGAGGCAGAGAAATCTATGTTTTGCATATATGTTTGTCCTATTTTCAGAAGGTCACTGATGTATTATTATTCACTGCAGCGTGCACATTAAAAATCTATAATTGACGTTTTAAACAAAAGGGAAAAAAAAAAAACATGTTTAAACAAACAATTAGCAGGCCAGTTGGATGATGATGGAAAGAATATGTAGAGCATACGCCATCAATGCTGCGACTGCAGTCAAGCAAAGAAACCAACTAGGAAGTTTTAATGGTATGTAATGGACTCTCATGCCTAGAATACCTTGGACAGCCACAAAGAGCAACCAAGAGGTTTTGAAAGAGGCGGGAGCCCGAAGACAACTTATCCCTGACATAAGAAGGGTACAGACATCATTTTTCGGCTATGTTATGAGAAGAGGGAAAATAGAACATGTTGTGACCACTGGATAGATTTGCGGAATGAGGGTTAGAGAAAGACAACGAGAGAAGATTCTTGACAGTCTCGTTGCATGGCATGGAGGTGTGTCGGCACACGCACTGATACATGCTGCAGGAGATCGCAGATTGTGAAGAGGCATGATAGCCCACCTGATGATGATGAATGGACCCTTCCCCACGCCTTCAGACGTCTTCAGCATACATAGTGAGACCAATATTTGACAGACTAATCAGCACTCGGTAGGTAATGTGGTCAACATCACGCCGGCCGTCTTTACTTCCCAATAATATACAGGGTGCTGAGTTAAGGCTGGGTTGACATGGGAGGTAAGGTCATGTTTGAAAATAGTTTTGCTGCGCCAGGATCTGAACTCACGAGCTCCCAAGTTTTAACAGTGGCTTGTTAATAATGTTATAAACCTATCAATAAAACTATTTTACCCATGTGCACAAAACACACACACACATACACACGAACACACACACACCCATACACACAATAAGAGTATTAATATATGCCAACAATGGATAATCTATTGACACTATGTTTTTATCATGTTTTTTTCTAGGGTATAATTGTGTCATTTCTCTACTGTGGCATGAACGCTGAGGTAAGGGAACCTACCCAAATTAATTAACCTTGACACTTTGTGGATTTATCGGACTTGATACATTTATGCGAAGGAAACCTCAAACTAAGCGTATTTTTTAAGGACGCTGCACGATCAAACACAATATTATTTTCACTGTTTGGTTTTACTTGGCAATTTTCGCAGTTGGTAGTTCGTTGTTGCTCTTTAAACGGTCGGAGCTCCAATGTGGCAAGCAATGTAAAGCAAGCTGTTGTCAAATTGCCTGCAACTATCATCGAACCAGGTATTTCGGATCTACAAAGCGAGCTCACTACGCATAAACCACAACTGCCGACATAACTGACAAAACTTGTTATGTGTGTGCATGTATTTTATGTGTATATAATATACGCATTTATATATAATATATATATATATATATATATATATATATATATATATATATATATATATATATGTATATATATATATACACACACAAACACACACACATATATATATATATATATATATATATATATATATATACATTACAGTTAAAATATATATAGATATATATATATATATATATATATATATATATATATATATATATATTGTGTACATGAATATGTGTGTATGCTGAGAGTCAGTCAGCGTGAATTTAAATAAGAGCGTGAATGTGTGTGAGGCCGAGTAGGTGTGAGTGCAAGAGGAAAGGTATCAACCCGTGTGAGTGATGGTTATTTGGAGTTTTGATATACGTGCAGTATTTTTCTACACATGTTATGTAGGAAAGAAGAGGAATCGCTGTGTCTGTTTAAACAACTGATGAACATCACGGCACAAGGGTGATAACCCATAAATGCCCTGTTTTACTTCTAACTCAAGCATGAGTCCGAATAAACCCGATCTTACTAACCAGAAACCAGGGGAAATTATTATAAATCCCCGTGAAAATATTCCAGCGTCACCAGGGCTTGAGCCCGGGACCTCCAGCACTCGAGGCGGTGGCCATGCCTTCAAGACCATTCAACCCACTAGAAGAGGATGAATAAATAAATAAATATAAATAATTAAAAAAGCAACAGCATCAGCAGAGAAAACAAAAGAAGAAGCAGATAATGGTAACGATGATGTGTTGAAAAAAATAGAAGAAGAAAAAGAAAAAGAAGAAGAAGAAGAAAAAAGAAGAGGAGGAGGAGAGAAAAAAAAGCAAGAACCAGACGATAATAGTAAACATTGTCGTACAATGAACAATGACTGTGTCTAGTTTTATTTATCTTCCAGGTGAGAAGAGCGATGAGAAAAAGATGGCACCGGTTTGTCGATTCCCGATCTTCTTACAGTTCTAGAAATCGAGGTCGAAATTCCCGGACATCCATGTCAATGTTTGTTTCAAGTGAGGTACCTCTATACCCTTGCTCAGTGTGTTTCTTTGTTCATTTAACATATTTTAATTGGTTTTAATCGTTAATTAACTTACATGATTATGGCTAGACTAAAGTTGTGTTGACACTTCTAAGCTGGTATAACTCGTTTTAGAAAGAAAATCAATTTCAGACATCTATTTTCTTAACTCTGGTTTTCTTTTCTTCATTCCTACTATCAACGTGGTGTAATGGCTGGACGCTCGCCTCCGGATCGGAGGGTCGTGGATTCACTCACTGGCGGAGCCAGACTTCTTTTCAAAAATAACTTTGGCTCCCAAGTTGACCCAGTCTTGAGTGGGTACCAGGTACAGTCCTGGAAAGTAAAGGCGGTCGGCGTGATGATGGCCACATCACTTATCTTGTACCGTTGGTCTATAAAATATAGGTCTAGCCCTATATACCCAATACGTATGAAGGCTTGGAAAAGTCTCCTCCACTTATCATTCCTGCTATTACTACTACGTCTTCTTATCCATAGCCTTCTTCTTCTACGTCGACAACAGCTACTGCAGCTGCTGCTGTTGCTGCTGCTGCTGCTGCTGCTGCTGCTACTACTACTACTACTACTACTACTACTACTGCGAACACTACTACTACAACTACTACTACTACTACTGCTACTATTATTAGCACTTTTTCGTCCTCCTCCACCTCCTCTTTCTTGTGTTTGTCATCTCTACATGAACTCGCCTGAACCCCTTGGTGGATCTGGTAATATTAACTAAGATGCACTCAATCATGAAAGGTAAAAGCAAACCACTATACACACAGTCCACACACGCTCTCAAGCATACGTGCATACAAACTTACTTTTTTTTTTAATGCAGCCACACACGCACTAACACACACGCACACACACACGCATGCACACATTCATAAATCAGCACGATTGGCTGGAGTAACTTCTTGGCGACAAACACGTCTATGCAGCTCATCCCAGTGCTCTGTGACATTATCGGGGTTGGAAAGGGAAGGGTGAGAATGTTGTTGGCTGTCAGGAACTGGGTGATCAACCTTGCAGAATAGGGTCTGGATGTTGACGAATCGTTGTGCTTTAAAGTGTCCTCAAATGTACACGAAATGACACCTTCAATTGTAACTGATCATTTCCCCCCAACATCGCCCCTTTACCACTGCAACATGGAGCTTTATCGTCACAGTTGTAAGCAACAAAAAGACAGATTCTTCCCTAAATTAAACTTGTCTCTATTTGCCAGCTGCCTAAGGACGATGCTAGCTGGCCCAAAGAAGTCGATTTTCGCCATGACGGTGCGTAAGGACAGGCTCCCTGTAAGGACGTCTGCCCAAAGTCCAGAGTCACTCAGTCTATTTCGAACAATTCAGTTAGACACATGATGTCCTGCAGTTAATTACTGCGCAGTTGCGGAAGCTGTTGTAAACCTTTTTCTGAGGTGACGAAGCCGAATAAAACGATCCTCCTCTGCTGTTGTCACCCTGGTTGCTAACTGGGATGCTATCTCTAAACTGACCCACTGGTTTCTAATCGGTGCTAAAGTCCACTAATGGTACTTTCATCCACGCTTAGATACCTGTCACCCTGACTTTGACTTTCGCCTGCCTTTAGTCGCCCAAAACAATGTATCTTACATTTATTGATGGAGACGCCAAACATATCTGTTTTGAAATGAACAAAATTATTTGGTGCAGCATACGCTTTTATATACTTGCATAGTCAATGAATAGTGTTTACTCCAGCTTTGCTTACCTTTCTCGTGTGTGCATCATGACCTATTTTCAAAAGTATTGTCATCAGCACAATTGGCCACTGAGTTGTCAAGATCACAAAACGTAGCGTTAACATGACATTACGACACCGCAAACAACATGACAGTCTGATGTTTCACATACCCTGTTTCGAAATAATGCTTCAAAATCATCAACTGCCTTGCCGACTGGCGTGGTCGATCATGCCTCTCCATAATCTTCGATTCGCAACTGCGTGTATCAGTTCGAGTGTTGACATCCCTCTATGCAACGGCAAAAGGCTGACAAGTATCTTTTCGCTCTGCCTCTCTCTTTCGGCAAAACTTTCTTGTAGTCACAACATGTTCCATTCTCCCTCTTCTTATAACATTACCAAAATATGATGACTGTTTCTGATGTTTTTGATAAGTTGTGTTCGAGCACCTGTCTCTTTTACAACATCTAGGTTGCTTTTCTTGGCTGTCCAAGAAATTATAAGTTTTTTTCCCCCTGTAAAACCACATCTCCCTAACCTCACATATTGTTCGGCTTGTTTATTAATTGTCCGGCATTCACAGCCGTGTGTTAAAACTGGCTCTATTTAGCATGCAAGAATCTGTTCATAGTCTCCAATGATATGGATTTATTGCGCAAAATGTTCTTTAGTAAAAACGCATGGTCTTACAAATATAGGCAACTTTTATCAGTTTAGTTTTACTGTCAGGAATACTGTTGATAAAAAGGCGGCAACTTACAACTAAAGGAGAAGTTCACTATTGCTTCCCGTCCTTTTTAGGATGAATTTTTTCGTTGTTTGAAACCCTACTCTGGCTCTTGCCAGGGGCCGCAATATAGCCTGGCCGTAAATATGGCCTAAATGCTGATCGCGGTTTCTGGGACCTCTCCACGGTAATCCTCACCCACATGGTGGCACATTGTGTCATCGGGTGTTTATCGCTCGTGTAATGTCCTCGTGGGGTAGAAAGTCAGTCAGTCAACTAAAGGAGAAGAAAAAGGAGGAAAAAAGAAAAAGTATTTACACAGTTATAATACTGTTTCCATTGATTGGAAACCCATGCAATTCTTCCGCATCTGTAAGACTTTTCTTTCTTATCCTTTTCACCAAGCCTTTATTGTAAAATTTTTGCACTAGTACATAGACCTATTTTATGAAGCACAGTCAATTCCAGAGAATGACGTTAAGCATTGCTGTGGTTTCAGGACAACTGCAAGGCAACGATGCTGAGACGCCAGCGATGGAACTGCAAGCCTTGAAAGATCCCGTCTCAACGGATATGTGAGAGATTGAACAGAACAGAGAACCAGAGAGAATGAGACAGAATGAGATTGCTTCCTGAGCTTTTAAAGATAGTTTTCATTTTAAATATCATCATTTATCATAGGCATTCACAGCTGCCTGGTGTGCGTGTGTACCTTCGTGTATAACACAGAAAGCGATGATTGTTTTCGAATAAACGAAGGTCGCAATGTATTTTGTTGAGTAAACTTTTTGCAAAGAAGTCCAGTAATGTTTTTTTTTTCTGTGGTTGGAGGAGGGGGGAGGGGAGTGTGGGGGTGGGAAACTAATAAATAAAGAATAATATAAAGAGAAAGAAATAGACAGACAGACTGACAGAGTGTAAGAGAGGTTACATTGTCACACATGTTAGCAGCATTAAGGCAAAAAATATCTCGTTGACACCTTTCATGTTTTTACTATAAATGAGGACATAAAATCGCTAATAATCTCATGACTTTGTGCGAAATTTCCCACTAATATTCTCTTTCCCAATTTATCTTTTGCAACGCGATCTAACTGAAGAAAGCTGAATGTTGAATTAGAAATCGACATCACAGCACTCGGGACATTCCCGTATAAGCATTGTCCCCATTTTAGCAGCAAGTAAAGATTTCTAATTCCGATTGTACAGTAACTAGCTGATTTTGTATCCGTCTCGCCTTTCCATTGAGCGACGGAGAGATCTACTGGTAACTCTTCGCAGTGCCAGTCTCCTCAGACCGTAATGATCTATTTGTGACAGCACGGTTTACTCGCTCTCAAAGGGCCCTCACAAAATCTAGCTTGTCATACATCACCACTAAGTGGTTCACAGCTGACCAGTCTATCTGCCTGCTCGTTTAACAACACACCAGCATAGCCTGGAGAAAATATCAAAAAGACGTTGATTACCCGGGACCTCTGAAGCGATACTTGCCACTCTGCAAGGAACATGCCTGTCTCCACCTATCCTAACATACTTGTCGTATGGCAGTTTTGTCGCGCACCTTACTTACAGGATATTTTCACAAATCCCTCAGGTGCTCTGAGACAGGAGAGTTTTGAATGGTGGCTCTCGTTCGTCTAGAGGCCTAACCCTCGGTTCAAACTTTCCATTCAACCTGTCTCAGGGATGAGGTGACACGAGCTCTGACTCCACAGGGTTTTTATGAACACTTGGGTACCTCTCGGCCAGACGTCCTCACCACTAATTGCCCCCAGACTGGAAAAAAACAAGTCCAGTCGAACAAATAATCAACAGCGAATTTGACAAGACAACCCTGCCTCTCTGAATAAGACAATAAAATTCAGTAACACGAAACTTTTCTATCAACTAGAAGACTACTGAATTTCATCACGATTGTAATTAATTTACTATAACAAAGTTAAGGGAAACCGTAGCGAAGAAATAAAAGGAACGATCACAACTTTGAATTCTAACACAAGAGAAAGAATTCCTCTAAATAGACCTATACACTATCATGTTCATCACGGCGAAGGAGAAAACATGACCATGAAGGCACATTTGGAGACGAGTTATCTTAGTCTGCCACATCACTTATCTGATCAGATCTCGTAGCTCCTCAGCGTCTCAGAGTGGAGTAATACGCCACCGTACTTTACTGCACGGTTACACAGGAATGAATCAGCTTCTCCGGATGCCGAAAAGGAAACTCTCTCTGCCGTACTTCCCAGTACGACCACACATGAACGAATCAGCTTATAGTATTAATCAAGGACTGTCGCCTCACTTCACCGGAACGAAACAGCTTCAGGTGCGGATCCAGGAAACTCAAGTCACTATTGAGGGACTCCGGCACCGGTGTCGTCCGCACATTCAACACCGTAATTCAGCATACGTAAAACGTTTACTGGGTCGTGGCAGTTGGAACCACACTATCAAACGTAGACACTTGTTGGATCTTCAGAAAATCCTGAAAAACGTAAAGTAACAGACATGAGCGAACCGTACTCAACGTACCTATTTAATCAAGGTCCTTACTTCCTCCAAATGCTCAGATATATTTTAGGTTATTCCAAACCATGAAGGTTGGTTACCTCAATCCTAGAATCCTTTTTGTTTCCTAGAGTGAGCACTAGATCATTAACTCGAAGAGTTCCTGGATTCAGTTCTGTGGCAAAGGTTAGACAGATCCCCATTATTTATCGTTCCTTCTAACGTAGAAAATAAGGGATCGGCGATGAAGTCAAAACCAAGACCTACTGAAATATGTTATGAAAACAATTCGACAGTCGAAGCTTGTTGTGGTTACGAAATCACCTAGCAACAGCGGACATGACGTCATGTCTGCCCATAAGCTTCTTGTCGTTCAAAACCATTCAGAGACTTACCAAGTTCTGATACCGAATACTAGCAAATAATTAACAATACAAAGTTATCAATACTACAAACCCACTCCAGATATGTAGATTGATTGAATTGAAAAGGTTTAAAAGGCCATTTCAAAGCATTCTGCGAGAAATGTCAACCGAAAGTGCATTCCGATCTGGAGCTCCTTTCGCCACCTTCCTTGGCAAGAATCGTATGCAAACAGATTCGCATTATCCAGCTGCTGATCTTACTTACCTACATCACAGACACTATGAACGCAAATATTCAATTAAAAAGTCCTTAAGAAAACTCACCCATTGTAAATAAAAAAGAGAACAAGGAATCTTGTCTGTATAACGGTCAATTGGCGAGACACAAGGAAAAACGCCTGCCTCCAAGACCGGACTGTAGAGAGTGACGCACACAAACACGTCCCCTAACAACAGCAGTTAGCGTACGAATCGCGCTCACTAATGCAGTGCAGTGGTCAGACAATTTATTTAGAATAGGCGTAGAAAAGGCGTCCCAACATTTAATTCGACACTCAAAGCCTAAAAGAGTCATTATCAAAGGGTTTTATATGGATTTTTCCTATCAGGACTCCCCCACAACAAACGAACTATCTAACTATGCTTGGCCTATTCTAATACATAGTTACGATGACGAGTTTAGGGTGTTCAGCTTGTGGACCTTCCTGCTGTGGCAGATGTGGGGATGCTGTCATGCGACAATACTCTGTGAGTCAATTACAAATACAACATGAGTGTGGAGCTGATTCTCAAGCCAGCAGAAGGCAGAAGTGACTACCTCAACCTCCCTTCTCAAACTAGACGTTGTAATATCATATGCCAGACCCTGCTGCACTAATCGATATCCATTCGCTTTTGCTATGAACCTCTATGCACTTCGTCAGTCCCAAAATGCAGAGCCATAGAGCCATCTGTGTAGATAATCATATCACATGGACAGAAATTGTCATGAATCATTTGTTGAACTTCTGTTTTCTACAGTACTAGCTGCCAGTGCCTGTACTCACTGCCTAAAGTGTTAAGAACCCTACATAAGTTTGAAACTTGCTCGGACACTTTGACCTACTGTTCTCCTTGCCAAAATTATCAAGCCTGCACACATGCCAGGGCTTCATGCAGGAGGTGCTTCGTGTCTGTAGCTACTCCAAGATATGACTTTGCTTGCACAATTTTGAGCCTACTGCAATAGTAGGCAGTGCACATATTTATCGCATACATACTTCAGTGGTGCCTCTTGTACATCTGAGAAATACCCGCATAGCTTCATTTTGTATACGTTCAAGTTTTATCAGCTGACTTTTTGATTATGTTAAGCGTCCCGAAATCA
>CAJHNH020007101.1:162500-165000 GCA_905116865.2 Candidula unifasciata
CTTTGAATGTTTCAGTCACAGTTGTACTGTGTAATGTTTTTGTGACAGTTGTACCTTCAAACGTTTCTGTCACAGCTTGACCTTTAAGTATTTCTCACACAGTTGTAACTGTAAATGATTTTGTCATAAATTTAACTTTAAATAATTATGTCACAGTTGCAACTATAACAATATAGGACATTTCCTTTTATAACATTTTTAATTTAATGCGTTTTCCATAATGATAAGGTTCCACAGTAGTCAAATTGGTTTCATAGTTTCAGTGGTACAAGATATATCGTCACTTGTACTTGCTACGCTGTGATCATGTAAATTCATCTGTTTTTCCACAATGCATTATAAGAAAAGCAGACTCCAGAACAGAAAGAATCCATTAGAGATCATGTTTCACAAGATGCGTCCAGAAATCCTTCAAATAGGAAAATGTCGAAGCGCATTTCATCATCACTAAATACAGATATTTGCATAGAAAACTAGGACAACTACGAACTGAAGAACACGTTAAGTACAGACATCGATGATAGTTTTGGTCATTAAAGATCAGTTACTCTCACTGCAATTTCATCCTCTGCCCAGTCCATCGATTTTCCCTTTCACAAAGAATTTATTAAACGCCCATTTTCATCCGAAATAGTAATAACACGCCAACCAAGTTCTCTGCCTGGCTGACTGAAATCTCAGATGTCATGGAGATTTTCTTCTTCAGTAGTCGCCAGACCAGCATATTTAGGATTATTGCCCCTTACTGGCACTGCTGTAAACTAATTACTTTGGAAACAGATAAAGTAGTGATCGACACTCCTAGAAGGAAACAAAAAGAACCAATGACACATTATACATCATAGCAATCGAAGCTATGGTTACCATTCAGGCGGATCGAATCTGTCCCCTCTAAATGAAAAAAAAAGGGGGGGGGGGGTCAATTCCCGGTAAGGTAACTTGCCATTATGCGTATCGGGCACACGGGAGGAGCACTCTTATTGTTTACAGACCAATCCGCACTAGGTGGGTAATGTGGTCAGCATTACGTCGGTGGTCTTTACTTCCCCAGGACATATATCCTGGTACCCATTTTAGGCTGGGTCGCCCTATAACACGATAAAAATCCACGATGCGGGTTTCAATCACCGTACCTAGGAATTACGAGTTAGACTCGCAACGCCTGAGCCACAGACGCCATAAAGTAACTATAACTTTCGATTTGTATGTTTACTTACATGTCCTTCTTTTTTAGTACTTCTTTCTGTTAGTGCCGATTAATACAGTCTTTGTTTGTTTAGTAAATATAATGTTTTCACGGCCTCAGCGGTTTTCCATTTGTAAGTGCTAATCATTACATTTGAAAAACTTGGTCAGTGCATTGTTGGCATAGTTTTTGTTATGTGTGAAGTAACTTTATTTATCAGTCTCGCTGGTAGACCTAATTTATGACTTGATGAGGCCTTAAGATAAATAAAGCACTAAAACTCTATGCCTTTTTTAATTTACACCAGCTTTTTTCAAGAAACGTTACAATCAATACGCCTTTTAAGAATATTATTATTAAGTTGCGTATCCTTTACAGGTCGTTGCAGAACCAACCCCATAGTTTATTGGCCTTTATGGTTTTTTAAGCATATTTACGCCCAGTAGTTTGCCATTGCTTCCTGGACGGTCGGCTTCTCGATACCACTGTCAAAACCAACTCAAGGCATGAAGCTGGAATCAAACCCGGCATCCCGGTATTACGAAGAGCATTCGCAACCCCTAAGCCACAGACGCCAACAAGAATATAGATAATGTAAATACATTGCTGCTTAATTTTTTTTTAAAGACATAATAACGAATGTATTTGCTTAATCACATATATTATACACAATAATAATATAAGGTAGAAGCTGACGCAAATTAAGCTGATAATTTAATTTTAATATAAACAGAATACAGGTCAGAATAAATACAAGCCTGATATTTTGAACCCAAATAATATTAATGCAGTTATAAAATGTTTGAGAGGAATATTAAAAAATATATATATATTAAAAGAAAACTGTAACTGCGATAAACAAAAAAGGCAGTTTGAGGCCATTGTAGATAGTGAGGGCCCTAGCAGTATCCTGTTGAGCTGATACCTACATGTGGCGATGCTTCTTGGTCACACCCGCGATCGCCAAGAGCTGTGTCCCATGCCTCTCTAAAACCTGATATCACATATTGTTTGGAAAACGGCAGAAAGGTGAAAAGGTATATGGGCCTAAGTTGGCCTTTAACATGTATTCTACATTCACTTTATTTATAAGCTTCATTATAAAAAAGTTGCATGTTCCCTGTAGCAACATACGGATGTGGGTAGCAGACGATCTACCAGTTCTCTAAGAAAGAAGATAGGGGCTTCTGAGCTGAAATGTTATAGACAGATTCTAAGAACGCCATGTACACAGAAGAGAAGAAATACTGTCATTTTCAAGGATGTGAACACCAAGGAGGATTGGCTAATAAACAACATCTTGTGTAAGAAGCT
>CAJHNH020007101.1:170000-172500 GCA_905116865.2 Candidula unifasciata
TGAAAAGTCCAGCGGAAAGTTTTGGCTGTTCGTCCACCTCTAGACTTAAATCATGTTCCGAAACATGAGTGTTGCATACACATCCGTTTTACAGATTTAGCGTATTTGTATGCAGAGTGTTGGTTGTTGCTCTCAGGCAGATACACTCCAACTTCGAAATAAGCCTCGAATTAGTTGACTTTAACGACTTGTTTGATGGATAGGCAGTTACTCTATACGTTGTCCCCCACAATGAAGCACTGGAACCGGCAAGGGGTTTTGTGTATGTAAACTTTACCCAAGATAAACAACATTCATACAAACATGTAACCTTGGATAAACAGCCCGTTAACATAAGCTAGTTGGGGGAAGCTCATTAGGGAAAAAAACCTATTTCCTCCCTAGACGTCACGTTGCTGCTCCCGGCTGGTGTGCGGGTTAACTCGCCTGATCGACTCACGCGCGGAAAGAATTGGCCAACAAGTCGTGCCTTCAATATGAGACTATTCAGGCATACTGAGGACGGTAGTATTGTTTGAAGTGATTTGTGGAAGTTTGAATACACAAGAACAAGTTAAGGACATTTGTTCTTTCGTTGGTGTGTATATTAAACATTCATTCTTGTTGAGATTTCTTTCTTCACATGAGGTAAATGAGGTTACATTGTATAATTATTTAATTCATATTTATTTTTGTCTACGTAGGAGTAAATTATGTCTATTTTTATATGCCACTGTGCATTTTTAAATGGAGTATGCGGTTTGCTTGTTTTAAATGCATCGTTGTAAATGGTTGAGCTGTTAGGCACAACTCTTTAGTCTATTTTACCAACTCATTTAAAGTCTAAATGAACGCTGAACTGTTTGAGGTGAGATAATCATATACATACTTTTATCTGAATTCATAGAGTTAACCGGTCTCATGAGAAAGGTCAGTCCCCCCCCCCCCCTTTTTTTTTTCTCTATTCCATTGTGACAGTATCCCAAATTAGTTGTAAGTGTTACACACAAGAACCTATTACATTATTTCATATGTGAACTGAAAGTGGTAGTCCGAAAACCACAAACTAGGATATTCATCTCGGTCTCTGGTGTAAAAATAGACATCACAGCATTCAGGGCAAGTCCACATTAACTCCGTCTCCCTCCTCGACAGCAAGCAAAGAGTCTCAGTACTGATGGTACCATCTGTCTTGTGGTTAACTGCTCGTTTTGCCTCCTCCCCTCCCTCTCCCTCCCCCTGAGTTTTGATTGGCGCCCAGAGCGGATTCTACTTGCTGCACCATCTTCCCAATGTAAGAATTATAAATTATCTTCTAGTTTACTTACATCGTCCTGCGGGCGAGAGATCACAGCTGCCTTGTAAAGTTACACTACACCCGTAACGGTATTTAGAACAGAAGCAAGACGACGTATCTGGTCGCCATATGTAAGTTCCCGATAAGTTAAGTAGTAGAAACTACGGACTTTTCTTAAGCTAATGAGACGTCGACAGTACGAAGCTTCCTTTTAAAGTCCATGCAGAGTGATGCGGTCCACAACGTTCTGTCTTGTTAACTTCTAATCATTTCCGACACCGATGATCGTCCATGGTCCATGCAACCTGAGACTGGTAGTCATGGATGTCCACAGCCTTCTGTCTTGTTAACTTCTAATCATTTCTGACACCGATGATCGTCCATGGCCTATGCCGTCTGTGGCTGTAGTCATGGCTGTCCACAGCCTTCTGTCTTGTCTACTGCAAATCAATTCTGACACTGATGATCTTTCACAGTCCATGCCGTCTGAGATTGGTAGTCATGGCTGTCCGCAACCTTCTGTCTCGTCTACTGCAAATCAATTCTGACACTGATGATCTTTCACAGTCCATGCTGTGTGGTGTTGATGTTCTAGTCTATCAATAACCTCTGTCTAGTGTACTTTCATATTTGTTCTGACACATATGATCTTCCATACCATGATGTTAAACTGCCCCGCATTCCCTCTTTCACTCTCTCTCTCTCTCTCTCTCTCTCTCTCTCTCTCTTTCTCTTTCTCTTTCTCTTTCTCTCCTCTCTTTCTCTTTCTCTTTCTCTTTCTCTCCTCTCAGTCTTCCTCTGTTCCTCTCCAAGCTGCCCCCCTCCCCCCGCCGTTACGATTGATCGAGTTTTCTCTGGGACACTTGCTTGCATCCATTTAAGGCTGGTTCAGACAGGAAGCCAATGTAATTTTTTTCCTCATTCCGCCCTGTAAGATTTCAAAATCATAATGTTTAGTCCGGCAGACAATCAGCTAGCTACTGCATTACCATTGCGCTCAATTCCAAGAAGAAGAAACAGCCAAGGAACCCATTTCCACGCTTTCAGGTGTGTCTGGCACATAGAGCTTTACCTATTTTGTATTGACCGATCGTCACTGTGTTGGCGATGTGGTCAGCATCACGCCGACCGCCTTTTCTTCTCAGGACTGTACCTGACACCCAACTAAGGCTGGGTAACCTGGCCTCATATTTGTCAAACGTTTCACTCTGTCAGGACCTGATC
>CAJHNH020007101.1:177500-180000 GCA_905116865.2 Candidula unifasciata
GTGATTTGTCTCATACACACACACGAAACTCTCAGTCAACTTTAAAGTGCAAGTTTATATGTGATTTATAAATTGTAATAAGCTTTTCTGTTGAATAATAACTGTTAGTTTTAACACCAATCCCAATAGTGCTCTTGACAGAGCTCATCAACGAGCATTACATCTCCCACCGACACTTAGATGAGGTAAAAGGTGGAAGAGAAGAAGAAGAAGAAGAAGAAGAACTGATTGTTTTATCTTTGCACCCATCAACTGTTAGTTTTATCTTTGCACCCATCAACTGTTAGTTTTAGCTTTGCAATCATCAACAGTTAGTTTTATCTTTGCACCCATCAACTGTTAGTTTTATCTTTGCACCCATCATCTATTAGTTTTATCTTAGCACAAATTGTCTTAGCTTTTCTAAACGCATTTCTTTTCTGATTTATTATAATCCTGAGTGGACACTTAAATCTCGTTTATGGGACCGAATTATTGACAGTGTCTAGCGACGAAATGGATGATTGCAACAAGAAGACAGCTGTGAAAATGTATTGTTTGACCCAAGAAAGAGATAATAGTAGTTAATGATTTATTGATATTTTCGGCCCTCCCCCCCCCCCCTCCCCGGCCACCCTTTTTTTCCCCTGTGTATCTTTTTATCTTTACATCTTTGTCAACGATCTATCTATCAGTTCTCGTTATGCCTAGTGGGACATGAGGCTTCAGAGAGGACTTTCCGTGCTTTCCTGTCCTGTGCAATCGTCAATGCCGTTTTCCATGTTGAAGATGCCACACTCAGGTTACTTTCCATCGTACGTCTCCATGTTGTTTTGGGCGCCCCTTTTTTCTCTTTCCCTCTGGTATCCAAGTGAGAGCTGTTTTGGCAGGTATGTCAGGATTCATTCTCATAACGTGGCCAAGCCATTTCCATCTTCTCTTGGTTATCATACTGTCTAAAGTTTCTTGGTTTGTGACTTGAAGTAGTTTAGTGTTTGAGATTGTATCTGGCCAGAAGATTGTGATAATTCTATGCAGACATGGGTGGTGGAAGGTGAACAGCTTGTGTACATCCGACTCTACAAGAGCATCATTTTGCCAGTTCTTCTTTATGGAGCAGAATGCTGGAGAATGATTTGTCAACGATACTTGAATAATAAAAAAAAAAAAAAAATACCAGTTTATATTAAATATAAGGTGAAGTGGAGGCGATACTTACAATGAACGCAGAGATATATCAGAGAAATGTTTCAAGTTACCAATCTTTAATCTGACACCGGCTTTGTTGGGAACACTCTGAAGAGATCCGTTACCTGCAGACTCAAATGATATTTAGAAAGTGATAAAAATCCTCTGCCAGAAAAACCTGATTTGAGATAATGTTACAGTAAAGATGATCAAATGACTTGCTCGCACAGCAGTCAACGGTGTTTATTATTATTGTTTTATGTAGATTTTATGTAGGCTTGTAGAGTGAGAATATTAGTGTGTTTGTGTTTTATGTAGATTTGATGTAGGCTTGTAGAGTGAGAATATTAGTGTGTTTGTGTTTTATGTAGATTTGATGTAGGCTTGTAGAGTGAGAATATTAGTGTGTTTGTGTTTTATGTAGATTTGATGTAGGCTTGTAGAGTGAGAATATTAGTGTAATTGTGTTTTAAGTAGATTTGATGTAGGCTTGTAGAGTGAGAATATTAGTGTGTTTGTGTTTTATGTAGATTTGATGTAGGCTTGTAGAGTGAGAATATTAGTGTGTTTGTGTTTTATGTAGATTTGATGTAGGCTTGTAGAGTGAGAATATTAGTGTAATTGTGTTTTAAGTAGATTTGATGTAGGCTTGTAGAGTGAGAATATTAGTGTGTTTGTGTTTTATGTAGATTTGATGTAGGCTTGTAGAGTGAGAATATTAGTGTGTTTGTGTTTTATGTAGATTTGATGTAGGCTTGTAGAGTGAGAATATTAGTGTGTTTGTGTTTTATGTAGATTTGATGTAGGCTTGTAGAGTGAGAATATTAGTGTGTTTGTGTTTTATGTAGATTTGATGTAGGCTTGTAGAGTGAGAATATTAGTGTGTTTGTGTTTTATGTAGATTTTAAGTAGGCTTGTAGAGTGTCTGAGCTCCAGAATAATAATTAAAAAAAAAACAATAACCCTTTAACTTACTATGTATGTCGTAAGAGGCTATACAGACAAATTGACATGAAACTGCCTGTAGATATCATTTGAAAAACAAAACAACATATAAAGCAAACATTTAGCCAATAAATAACAGGTGTGCAAACACAATATCATCAGTTGGTTAAGTTCTTGTGCTGACGAAAGTGAGAAGACGGGGTTTGACAAGCTAGTAAACGGTTGATCAATGATCGATAAGTCATTAACTAACGATTGATAAACTGTTGACAAACGTTGGAGAAATTAAATTCAGAGCAATGTCCATGATTTTCATAAGAGAAACGTCCCCACCGTCTACAGCCAGAGTGGACTCCGAGAGAACGTAAAGCAGTCGGATAACATGTTC
>CAJHNH020007101.1:185000-195000 GCA_905116865.2 Candidula unifasciata
GACTGACTGACTTTCTACCCCACCAGGACATCACACAAGCGATAAACACCTGATGACACAATGTACCACCATGTGGGTGAGGATCACCGCGGCGAGGTCCCAGAAACCGCGTTCAGCCGTTAGGCCATATTTATGGCCAGGCTATATTGTGGCCCCTGGCAAAAGCCAGAGTAGAGCTTCAAATAACAAAAATTTCATCCTGAATAGGACGAGAAGTGATATTGTGTGCTACTGACTTGTAAAGGTTTATTTTAATGATGATAAACGTGATGGTGACGATAAAAGTAATAAAAACACTGCTTGTATGCGGTAAAAATCATCTTTTATATGTGGTATTCTTTTTTTATTAGAAAGCATGAATGCATTGTTAAAGATGAATTATCATGACCTCTCATAATATTGATCTTTTTTCCCGTGAAGCAACTGGTGATTGCTGTCCGTATGATATGCATGTCTTTGTTCCTGGATCAGATGATGCGTGCTATATTTTCTCTGGTCAATGGAACGAACGAACGAACGAACTTTATTTTCAAAGGGTTACAAATTAGGCGCGCAGGCCTGTCTTACATTCGGCCCTTCCAAACTTCCATCTTTCACACAGCAGTTGTATTTCATCAATAAAGCATGTTATATTCATGTAATGATACGCATATTATGGAAATGAAATCAAAAACAAAAGCATGGGTGGTAAAATATGTGCGCACGCTCACGCGCGAACACATACACCCACATACACACACAAGCCCAATCACTCACTTACACAAAAACACATAGGCACCCAGTACACACATACATCCACATACATACGAACATTCACACACAGACATACACACATACACACATACATACAAACCTACGAACATACAAAAATACATACAAAATCACATACATACATACAAACTCACAAACATACATACATACACAAATACATACATACATACACACACATACACACGCTCTGAAACACACAACCCAGACACATACAGACACACGCACATGCAGTCACGGGCACACAAACACATACACACAAAAGCAGGGAAACAGACACACACATAGACATGCGCAACACCCACACATACACAGATATACACACACAGTCACACATACGCAGACAGACATACACGCAGACGCATAATGGAGGGAAAAAGAGCCATGTGTTACATATTTTATTATCTTCTATTCCCAGCAGCAAAGGCGTTTCACATCAAGTGTTAATATTTCCCCCCTTTTCATCAAATTCAGCCAATTATGCATTACGAGACCGTAATTTCATTAGTATTAAGTAATTCCGTCGTCGTTGAGCAGGTTCTTTATAAATCTGGGTTTATCTGGGTGAAGATTCGATGTCATAACATTCAGGACAAACACATTTTAGTTGGTACCCCTCCTCAGCAGCCAGCAAAGAGTCTCGATACTGATGGTACCCGTGGTCATCTGGTGACTGCACGTCTTGTCTTCACCCCGAGTCTCAAGTTGCGCACAGGATCAGCAGATTCTCGCGTTGCAATCTACTTTCCAGGGACGGGGTTTCAGTATCTTCCATTTTCATTGTTACCTTGTGTCACAGGCGAGTCCATTTTCATCGTTACCTTGTGTCACAGGCGAGTCCATTTTCATCGTTACCTTGTGTCACAGGCGAGTCCATTTTCATCGTTACCTTGTGTCACAGGCGAGTCCATTTTCATCGTTACCTTGTGTCACAGGCGAGTCCATTTTCATCGTTACCTTGTGTCACCGGCGAGAGACACTTCTAACTTGTGCAGTTGCACACATAAAACCCACCTTCTCCACTGGGACGTCTGCAGGTCATATATATGCCTACTGATTCCCAAACACACATGAATATCTCAGACAACATATCCATGTGACTCTCACCACCTGTGACTTCTGAACTGATGCTACCCGTTTTATTTTTTTTTTTTAAACTGACTCCACCCTCCTGAGCATACTTTGCGAATCTGATACTATGAAAACATGTTTGACTAAGATTGTCTCCATCAATCGGAACGCAGCAGTTACTGCCTCAATCTCCATTCTCATGATGGATGTGGCAAATGTCGTATGCCAAGCTCTCCTCGGTCATCCTTCTCCACCATGTCTGACCAGTTTAATCGCTGAAACGAGTGTGACCACCAGAAATAAACATCAGCCATAAGAAACTGAGAAAGGCAAAGACCGTAACTTAAACAATATTAGATATGACGGTGTTGGACCTTACGCCTCCTTGGAGTCCTGTCCATGTTGTTTAATAGATACTATAACTGAATAGTACAAACATTGTAGAATCTCACCCCTACTTTGATTGTGTCTGGTACTATGCTGGCGATGCTTGTAGTGTGTTTGAAACGTTGCTAACATTTAGTTTGTGTTTTCTGTTCTAGAAAATAACAGTCACGGAACAAAATTGCATCATACACTAGTAGACATGGATAACTTTTCTAAGATTGTTATTGCACTAATAAGGCACTGCAGGAAATAATTCTTGCAGCCGTAAACGCTAAGATAGAGGTAATGATAGATCAGGATTTACCCCCGCCCACCTCTTTTCCGCCAGAAAGAATGACCATACCACCACATTTTTACACTTGGACAGTCCCGATAGTTATGTGTGCTCCGACCGACTCGTCGGTTCTCCAAACACCATAGGTCCCGTTTTATTATAATCGCTGATAAAGCTCCACAACAGAACATTCACTTTATCTTATATCTGTAGATATGATTAGATTTTATAGATTGGGGCACCGCCTTGTCTGACCGATGTGGCTCTGTATTACAAACAGGTTAGGCTGGTACCTCCGTTCAAGTCAACAACCGAAGAGTTTAAAGTAGACAAGGTAGGACTCGCGATGATGGCCAAGATGCTCTGTAATTAAAAGAAGTCATGGGTTACACACAAACCGACCTACGCGGCTTAGGGCACTGGAAAGTCAACTGGTGGTCAAAAGCCACAGCCGAAGAACGCAGATACATGGTAATACAGCAGATAAAGGACGCCGAAAAAGAGACGGGTCGAAAAATCAGTCCAGCAATTGCAGCAAGGCCAATGGATCGGTCTCGATAGCGCCTTACCACGAATACTCACGTGGGGTGAAATCTTGCGAATAGGCCCGCTGCGGTTGAACTTTGTCGTAATATCTGCATACGATGTGTTACAGTCTGGCGTGAACATGATAAAATGACATTCGGCTACCGACCCGAAGTACCCACTGTGCAGAGCTAAACAGACGCTCAAGCACGTATTGTCCGCGTGCGGAAAAGCCCTAGACTAGGGAAGATATACTATCGAAACAATAAAGTCCTAAAAGATACACTTGGCGCCACAATAGAGTCCTAATTGAGTTAGCGGATATTGTTGACCTAGCCAGATGAGGGTCAACGCAAGGGCCAGTTCAGCTGTTACCCTCATGTGCTTCCTCAAGGTTGGGCAGAATTATAAAGGTAAAATCTACAGGGTCGCATGCGCTCCATCAATACTTAACTGTGCGAGGGACTGGTTACCGGCTGTCGACCTGCCCGGTTTCAAGAGGTACCCAGAGTCAATCCGGAAGACCGGCCTGATACCCGACATAGTTCTGCACTCTGTGGAAAAACACCAACTGATCCTGATTAAGCTGACCGTGCCGTACGAGTCGCGGATCAAAGAAAATCACATGTACAAGCTCGAGAAGTACTGTGAACTCCTGGCCGGTCTGTGGAGAGATGAAGCTAACAAAGTAAAAATCTTCGTTATTGAGGTAGACGCAAAAGGTCTTGTCTCCACCTCCATGTACAATGTGCTAGATCAGCTGGGCTGTCAAGCAACGAGCGCAGACGGACATTAAAACAACTGGGCTGAAACAACTGCTGAAAGAGCTGGTTCTAGACGCAACAGAACATCGTAAGATCTCGGTAGACTTGTCCCAGTCTATACTGGAAAAGAACGTCTAATCTCTTAAAAGCCAAAGTGTCTGAAATGTCTGCCAATGAAGTTTCCATAATTTTCTTCTACTGACTCGATCAAATTCCTTCTGTTGATCTATAAACATTAAATGTCGACTTTGATCATATTGAATTGACAGTTGCCTAATCTTCAGCAAAGAAAATATTGCATCTGTACAGCTCTTTCTTTTCCTGAAACCGATCTGTCTATAAAATGAGGCTCTAGTAGTGGTGGAGCTCTAGGAGTGGTGTAGCTCTAGTAGTGGTGGAGCTCTAGTAGTGGTGAAGCTCAAGTCGTGGTGGAGCTCTAGTAGTAATGGAGCTCTAGTAGGGGTGGAGCTCTAGTTGTAGTGGAGCTCTAGTAGTGGTGGAGCTGTAATAGTGGTGGAGCTCTAGTAATGGTAGAGCTCTAGTATTGGTGGAGATCTAGTAGTAGTGGAGCTCTAGTAGTGATGGAGATCTAGTAGTGGTGGAGATCTAGTAGTGATGGAGATCTAGTAGTGATGTAGATCTAGTAGGGATGGAGCTCTAGTAGTGGTGGAGCTCTAGTAGTGGTGGATCTCTAGTAGTGGTCGAGATCTAGTAGTGATGGAGCTCTAGTAGTGGTGGAGCTCTAGTAGTGGTGGATCTCTAGTAGTGGTCGAGATCTAGTAGTGATGGAGCTCTAGTAGTGGTGGAGCTCTAGTAGTGATGGAGCTCTAGTAGTGATGGAGCTCTAGTAGTGGTGGAGCTCTAGTAGGGATAAAGCTCTAGTAGTGGTGGAGCTCTAGTAAAGATGGAGCACTAGTAGTGTTGGAGCTCTAGTAGTGGTGGAGCTCTAGTAGTGATGGAGCTCTAGTAGTGGTGGAGCTCTAGTAGGGATAAAGCTCTAGTAGTGGTGGAGCTCTAGTAAAGATGGAGCACTAGTAGTGTTGGAGCTCTAGTAGTGATGGAGCTCTAGTAGTGGTGGAGCTCTAGTAAAGATGGATCTCTAGTAGGGATAAAGCTCTAGTAGTGGTGGAGCTCTAGTAAAGATGGAGCTCTAGTAGGGATAAAGCTCTAGTAGTGGTGAAGCTGTAGTAATGTTGTAGCGCTAGTAGTGGTGGCGCGCTAGTAGTGGTAGAGCTCTAGTAGGGATGGAGCTCTAGTAGTGGTTGAGCTCTACTAGGGATAGAGCTTTAGTAGTGGTGGAGATCTAGAAGTGGTGGAGCTCTAGTAGTGATGGAGATCTAGTAGTGGTGGAGATCTAGAAGTGGTGGAGATCTAGTAGTGATGGAGCTCTAGTAGTGGTGGAGCATCTAGGAGCTCTAGTAGTGGGGGAGCTCTAGTAGTGGTGGAGAGTTCTAGTAGTGGAGATCTAGGAGATCTAGTAGTGGTGGACATCTAGTAGTGGTGGAGCTTTAGTAGGGATGGAGCTGTAGTAGGGATTGAGCTCTAGTATGGATGGAGCTCTAGCAGGGATGGAGTTCTAGTAGTAGTGGAGGAGATCTAGTAGTGATGGAGCTCTAGTAGTGATGGAGATCTAGTAGTGGTGGAGCTCTAGTAGTGGAGGAGCTCTAGTAGTGGTGGAGCTCTAGTAGTGGTGGAGCTCTAGTAGTGGTGGAGCTCTAGTAGTGGTGGAGCTCTAGTAGTGGTGGAGCTCTAGTAGTGGTGGAGCTCTAGTAGTGGTGGAGCTCTAGTAGTAGCTCTAGTAGTGGAGCTCTAGTAGTGGAGGAGCTCTAGTAGTGGAGGAGCTCTAGTAGTGGTGGAGGAGCTCTAGTAGTGGTGGAGCTCTAGTAGTGGTGGAGCTCTAGTAGTGGTGGAGATCTAGTAGTGGTGGAGATCTAGTAGTGGTGGAGATCTAGTAGTGGTGGAGCTCTAGTAGTGGTGGAGCTCTAGTAGTGGTGGAGCTCTAGTAGTGGTGGAGATCTAGTAGTGGTGGAGATCTAGTAGTGGTGAGCTCTAGTAGTGGTGGAGATCTAGTAGTGGTGGAGATCTAGTAGTGGTGGAGATCTAGTAGTGGTGGAGATCTAGTAATGGTGGAGATCTAGTAGTGGTGGAGATCTAGTAGTGGTGGAGATCTAGTAGTGGTGGAGATCTAGTAGTGATCTAGTAGTGGAGATTCTCTGGTGGAGATCTAGTAGTGGTGGAGATCTAGTAGTGGTGAAGATTTAGTAGTGGTGGAGATCTAGTAATGGAGGAGCTCTAGTAGTGGTGAAGATCTAGTAGTGGTGGAGATCTAGTAGTGGTGGAGATCTAGTAGTGGTGGAGATCTAGTAGTGGTGGAGATCTAGTAGTGGTGAAGATCTAGTAGTGGTGGAGATCTAGTAGTAGTGGTGGAGATCTAGTAGTGGAGGAGCTCTAGTAGGTGGAGATCTAGTAGTGGTGGAGATCTAGTGGAGGAGTAGTAGTGGTGGAGATCTAGATCTAGTAGTGGTGGAGATCTAGTAGCTCTGTAGTGGAGGAGATCTAGTGGTGGAGATCTAGTAGTGGTGGAGATCTAGTAGTGGTGGAGATCTAGTAGATCTGTAGTGGAGATCTAGTAGTGGTGGAGATCTAGTAGTGGTGGAGATCTAGTAGTGGTGGAGATCTAGTAGTGGTGGAGATCTAGTAGTGGTGGAGATCTAGTAGTGGTGGAGATCTAGTAGTGGTGGAGATCTAGTAGTGGTGGAGATCTAGTAGTGGTGGAGATCTAGTAGTAGTAGTGGAGATCTAGTAGTGGTGGAGATCTAGTAGTGGAGGAGATCTAGTAGTGGTGGAGATCTAGTAGTGGTGGAGCTCTAGTAGTGGTGGAGCTCTAGTAGTGGAACAGATCTAGTAGTGATGGAGCTCTAGTAGTGGTGGAGATCTAGTAGTGGAGGAGATCTAGTAGTGGTGGAGCTCTAGTAGTGTTGGAGATATTTGGTGGAGATCTAGTAGTGGTGGAGATCTAGTACAAATAGTAGTGTGGAGCTCTAGTAGTGGTAGTGGTGGAGATCTAGTAGTGGTGCAGCTCTAGTAGTGTTTAAGCTGTACAAATGATGGAGCTCTAGTAGTGGTGGAGATCTAGTAGTGGTGGAGCTCTAGTAGTGGTTAAGCTGTACAAATGATGGAGATCTAGTAGTGGTGGAGATCTAGTAGTGGTGGAGATCTAGTAGTGGTGGAGATCTAGTAGTGGTGGAGATCTAGTAGTGGTGGAGATCTAGTAGTGGTGGAGATCTAGTAGTGGTGGAGATCTAGTAGTGGTGGAGATCTAGTAGTGGTGGAGATCTAGTAGTGGTGGAGATCTAGTAGTGGTGAAGGTCTAGTAGTGGTGGAGATCTAGTAGGGATGGAGCTCTAGTAGTGGTGGAAATCTAGTAGTGGTTAAGCTGTACAAATGATGGAGCTCTAGTAGTGGTTGAGCTCTAGAAATGATGGAGCTCTTGTAGTGGTTGAGCTCTAGAAGTAGTGGAGCTCTAGTAGTTGTTGAGCTCTAGAAGTAGTGGAGCTCTAGTAGTGGAGCTCTAGAAGTAGTGGAGCTCTAGTAGTTGTTGAGCTCTAGAAGTAGTGGAGCTCTAGTAGTGGTGAAGTACTAAATTCCAATATTTTCCTAGTAGGGCTTAAGATGGAGATGCCTTTGTAGTACTCTGTATCTCTATGCTTTGATTATCCAACGGAACTGAAAACACATTTGACAATAAATTGCAATTTTACATTTTTTGAATCATTAAGAAATGTGCCCGCTTTTAATAATTCAAAAAAATTTTGATTACAAGATATGACGTGATAACATGAACAGACTGCTATTCATCAGGGTTCATGTCGCGTGTCATTAAATATTTCCCTACGGTGGAACCACTTGCTGTCTCTTCATGCAACTCGAACAAGTACACTCATTCAATTTACTGTGCATTCTACCTCCAACCTCACCAATATGGTAAACGTTCGGGGAGTGGAAGAGGGGGGGGGGGGAGGCTATCGGTGAGGGGGTCAGATTGGCAAGTCCCTTACACCTTTTATAGGGGCCTAGGATTTGTTTATGGGGGTAATTATGTATTGCATTGTGTTATATGTTGACTGAAATCTGTAGTAATGCACCTGACGAGATACATCACGAGAAGAAAATATTGTTCGGAATATATATATATATATATAAATGTGTGTGTGTGAGTTTTTCTGTGTGTGTGCGCGAGCGCGTATGTGTGTATGTGTAATTTGTGTGTAGGCAATGAATTGAATAACAAGTAAATATAACAACAACTTTAAAATAATGTGAGGTGTACGAACACACACATGTGTCTGTATATATACACACACACCTTTATTTTACATATCTACTTTGTTTGTATGCGGACTGCTATTTCATCTTATCCCAGCAAGATACCCTCCGACTTGGAAGGAAACGCCCTTAATTAGTCGACTTTTACGACATGCTTTTGGGGGGGGGGGGGGCAGTGGATCTCCCCCCCCCCCCTTCCACACACACACGCACAGTGGGGCCATGGAAACTACACAGGGAATAATATCAAATCTGATTTAAATGAAAAGTGAATGAGATCACAGGGACACATCAAACGCATAATTATGTCTTGAAACAAATTAGCTTCCACCGAGACATGGCTAATCGCATTAGAAAAAGATCATGTGTATTTTTGAGGGGTCTCTTGACAAACGGATTACTGTGGTAGTTTGTGAAAGCTCTGGTGCTTGGACAAGTCGCCGCATGTTAAATGTAAGAGCAACAGTGAATACATTAGTTTATAAATGCTTCAAATGTCGCTCAGTACTTAAACTTTAGTAATTTTAAAGTACAAATGATTTTACTAAAGGAGAGAAATAAAATGAAAACAAAAAGATGTAATATATCGTACCCTGTCCATGATTCAGGTTACATTCAGACTGTCGGGGATACTAATCCTATCTTATGACTGAACGGGGCTTCTAAGAAAGTACCTGGAAGAATCCCCATGCGAATAGTTATACTTTGCAAGGTGCGACACCGAGTGATAATCTCTCAGTGTGTGCTCTTAGATTCACGCATAACAGCCACACAAAACAAGCTGGACAAGAATAGAAACCAGAACAGCCCAGACAAGAAATGTTAGAAAATTAACGACCCTTTTCTACGTCTTCAAGCATATTGGGCATGTAAGGCTAGACCTATATTCTATGAACAAGTAAGCAGCTGGGTAGGTGACAAGGTCAGCATCACACCAGCCGCATTTACTTCCACGGACTGCACTTGGTACCCACTTAAGACTTGATTTACCTAGGAGCAAAGAAAATAATTCCGGCCTTCTCAGGACCGGGTCGGCTCTGTGGCTAAGTCGATGCCAACGCTTCGTAATGCCGGAATGCCGGGTTCCATCCCAGCTGCTGGCCATGAGCCTTGCATTGGTTTCGACAGTGGTCCAGAAAGCAATGGCTAACTACTACACGTAAATTTGCCCAGAAAAACCAGGGGCTGTTAGGGCTGCTTCTGCAACGTCCTGTAAAGGATACGCAACTAACCTTTATCAGGACCGGATGCGACGAGCTGAGACTTCGTCTAGCAGTTATATCACGCCTATGTGTTCATAACTGTTGTTGTGTTTGTTATTTTCGACCTTTGCTAGGGTAATACAAATTTCTGTAACATAAAGTGCTTTTTTAATGTTTGGAGATGAATTCTGCACGCATTCCACATGTGGGGATTTCAAACTGTGCGACTAACATGCCCAATTAAGTAAGACGCATTTTTTTTTTTAGGGGTGCCAAGCTGGTTATGATCCTAATACACTGTTTCCATGCAGAGGGGCACAAGCCATTTGGAGGTTTCGATTTTTATTTCTTTTAACGTGTTCTTCCAGCTTTCTACATCTTTCTGTGCGTGACGATCAATACACTGTCTGCTTGACTAATATATATACGGTATTAAACTTGAAAACTTATTAATAACTGGAAAAAATAGAGCCGAAAAAACAGCAAGGGCAGACAATAATAAGAGGGCTTGAGCCCACAGTATGGACATTTGGGAAGAATGTTCCTAATGTGGGCGGACCTTCCTAGCCATACTCACCATTGCTATAGGATACAAGTCCCATGATTACACATAGTGAAATATAACACTGTCGTCTGTAATGACACAAAGAGGCTACTAACAACAATATAATGTAAGAACTCCT
>CAJHNH020007101.1:197500-207500 GCA_905116865.2 Candidula unifasciata
GATGTGTGTATGCATTATTTCATAATGTATATTTCTTTATTACATCCATAACATGCATAATTGATAACAGGCATTGGTACTCTAAAAAATTAGTGCTTAGAAGGGCCGAATGTCAGACGGGCGCAATTTGTAACCCTTTGAAAAAAAAGTTTGTTCGTTCGTTTGTTTGTTTTTTCTCTCTACCTCTTTCTCTCTCTCTGTGTCTCTTTCTCTGTCTCTCTCTCTCTCTCTCTCTCTCTCTCTCTCTCTCTCTCTCTCTCTCTCTCTCTCTCTCACTCACTCCCTCTCTATCTCTCTGTATATGTTGGTCTTCTCTTCTTTGCCGTAGCCTACTTTTTTACGGTCTACAGTTTACACAGCTATGCTAAGCTGGAAACATGATCGATTGTACATGTACTGTCTAATGTGTTGTATCTCTCATAAACAGACAGGAACTTGTTGATTTTTCTAGTCGCAATTTCAGCTCAGCCTGGTCTGCCCACTGGAAGTCAAAGCGTCAACTCTGTTTTGGGTCACCTATGACCCTGAGCAGTCATTTCTCAGAGTTTACAATTTGGCCATGAGGGCAGCACTCATTCATCACATTCTGATACATTTTAACCAAAACTTGCTGTATATAGCGATTTCTGTCTCTCTTCATTTTTAAAATGAAACCAACGATGACATAGCATGAGAGCACAACCTAAAAGTGGAAAAACAGAGAGGCAGGGAAAGACCGAGATTAATATGGATTGAAGGATTCAGTGACGCATTGAGATTGCATAACATCACAGCATATCAAGCAACCGAGCGCGCCCTGGCTCGGCTGCCGATGGTCGGATGAACTGCGATGCCTAGCAGCATAAGCAGATATTGACAAAAGAAAGAAATTTCATCGAATATTTTGTCCACAGTTGACAGATTGTTGGACACACTTACAATGGTGCAAACATATAGGCGGCTGGATAAACGGAAACACTGATAAACTGACTGACTGGCAGACTAGTGTATGAATGTATGGATGACGTATAGATGGATAGGGAGGTCACTGGCTAAGTTCCAGTAATGTATCAGGGCTGGTAAAGATATATGCCGGGTTGCTCATGCATGATTATTGATATTTTGTTGAACTGTTCGCTTGTTTGTTTTCTTTACAGATTTCCCTGTAGTTACAGGACAGAAAAAGCAGCTGTAATTACTAGTTGTCCACCACTACGTCTGTCTAAGGGATATCCTTGCCAGCATAAGACTGCAGGTTACGCCTAGCGTTTTCAACCATAGGAGTACCATAATTATTACTTATTTCCAGGTTGAACAGGGTATTTGGCATATGCCTTGTTGGTCGACCGTCCAGTTTGAGACGTTACAATCTCAGGATGGTATGGTAAACCTTTAAGTGGCTAAAAGAGGGGTCAATCCGACCGCTCTGTCTATCCTAGAGAGGAGTTTCGTATACCACACAGGATAAAAGCTGGCTTGTCTTGCTGTCAACCGTTAGTTCTCAATCCAAGATATTCTCGTCGATAGGGCATATTATACACAGTAGCCTCATTCTGGAGTGGATCCGGATCTCTCGGCTAAAGACAGAATTGCCCTAGCGCAATGTGAGGAAGATACTTCTACCCAGACATCTGGCTTAACTTCATATACAAGTCAACCGACAGTCGCACAACTAATTTGTTGTTCTATATTATGGAGAACTGTGGAGCGAACAGAGTCAAACTGAAAGGTAAGATTGCTGTCTATTGTATGTGACATTAGCTAAATATACAAGAATACATATTTAAATGAAGACAGCTTTCATAGAGGTGATGGTACCTGGTCTCTCAGGCCCCTCGAGTTCACCTCCCCGCCTCAACCAAGAAAGTTATATCTTGGGAGGCATATTTTACCCCCGCCCCAACCCAGAATGTTATACTTAGGAGGAAGGAGATTTCCCCCCACCCCCACCCTAGTTGGTAAATAGGCTAAGCGTTCTCTTCACTTGTTTCCCCCTTGTCCAGCAACCATGCATAGAATTTATCTTGTTGACTTTTGCTTTTATATTCCAGTTTTCTAAGCTAGTGTTCTATTTATTTGTCACTCAAAAATATTTTTAATGATCATCACTGTTTTGATTATGACTGGTATTATGTACTGTAACAATGCCTAAGCCCCTTGAGGTATAAACTTTCTGGAAAATAATAAGCAGGCGAAGCACCTGAGTAGGGTTTGTTTTTTTGGTGTATTGGTTTTTTTTCAGCGGATCAACATCATATCACATGGGTGTAACCCACAAGGGCTCTGTTCTACTGCTAACTTAGGCCTGAGTTTGCAGCAGCAGAGCTCAGTGCACGAACTCCGTTGCACCGGCGAGCATCCTGAAATACTTTGGGTAGATTTTTAACTTCAAATTTAGCTCGGGCAGCGCCGTTAGGCCACTTTTTTTTATTTCCAAATGCCAATAGATTTTTTACGTAAGCAACAATACGCACAGATGTATGATCTCATTACCCAGACATCAGGGGAAATTACTGAAAGTCAAAGTGAAAAAAATCCCAGCTTTTACCTGGGCCTGAACCCGGGACTCCAGTACTCGAGGCGGACGCTATGCCTTGAGACCACGCAGCAAGTGGGTTTGTGTGTGTGTGTGTGTGTGTGCGTGTGTGTGTGTGTGTGTGTGCGTGTGTCAGCCCATCTGCTAACATTATTACATGCCGTGACATAATGTTTCAGCTTACTGCTAACAGCAACATAAAATGTGACTAGAAAGCTCAATGGATTGTATGGGAAAGACGTGTACAAACACAACCGAACGTTTCAATCAAATGCTGCATTGGCGGATTACTAAAGACAACACAAATTGTGACGGCAAAACTCAACAGACAAGGCAAAAGAAACTTTTAAACAACCAAGGTCAACATGAAATCGAGAAATGCGTATAGGGCGTTTGAAGGGGAAAAAGGCAGAAATATAAAGAAGAAACTTAAATGAATTAATCACTAAAATTACACGCAATTTCATACAGATATGTTGAATATTAATCCCTCAAGGAATGAGAACCCAAAACTGTGACTTTTTTAAGCAGTAGCGGCTGGTGTGATCACAGAAGCAAGAACTTATAGCAGTAAAAGGGATATCGCTTTCGCCTTCATGGTCACAGCTTTTAAAATGGAGGGAAACGTGTTTAACAGACTGATTAGGAATATCCTCGAAGATATTCACAGAAACACTCTGCTACCTTCATATCGGTTTCTCCAATATGTGCATGTTTTAATGTTTTGCAGATGATGGCATAAATAGTGTTGCACGATTGACGAGTAGATGCTTCTTTAATGGGAAATAAACTTCTCGGGAAACAGACCGAGGGGGCTTAGATCACAATCTGACATGTTTTAGAGCTAGTCCGAGAGCATTCGGAAGTACCGAAAAGAAATGTATGAATCGAAAGCAGTCCGCTTGCACGAGTGTGTTTCTCAGATTATGGTTTCCTTGTAGACCGTTATATGGTTGTCACTGAATATCTTACTAGTGTCCGGATCAGAGCGGTGAATGTGAAGTTGAGATAGATACTCCTGGAAACAAGCAAATTGTTAGGTTGAAAGGTTACGATAAATTAAAGTCTATCATGAACTGGTTCCAATTTAGTTATCATTTTTAGCGACGGATTGTATTTTTTCAAGAGCCTCAATCAGAGTTTGTTCAGGGTAAAGGTGGGCACGGAACTTTTAACGTTGACACATTTAGTTGAACATTTCTGTTTCGAAAGAACTGTATAAGAGTATCGCTGCAGTCTGTTCGTTGAACTATTGATACTGTGATAGCGATAAGGTCTGTACTTTTATTGTGTTGACAACGCCCTCCTGTCTGTTGAGTTTAACTTAGTACACTTTTGTCTACCTACCTATCTGCTTAATTGATAAAATTCAACTACTGTGGGAAAGACGGGTATTTGGAAGGGCCGAATGTAAGACAGGCGTGCCCAGTTTGTGACCCTTCAAAAATAAAGTTCGTTGGTTAGTTCTGTTTGGCTGCCTTTCACCCTGCCTGCAACATTTAGTTTTGTTGACTCCTATCTTAGTTTAGAGCAGCGGTAGTGTGGCGGCTATACACCCGTCTGCCGACCCCAACTATATTGTTGCTGTTGGAAACTGCATCTAGGCATACTTTTGTCAGACCTGATCTTAACTCCCAGGTCGACTCAGCTTAGAATCTAAATCAGATATTGTCCTAGGAAGTAGAAACGACCGGTGTAATGTTAACCACATAATCCAGCTAGTGTTACTTTGTGTTATATATATGATCATGTTTCTAGCCTGATATTTCTGATGCACTGATGGTGTAAAAACAGTCCTTTTTATAACTACCTTAGATGTCAACCTTGTTTGTGAGCGTGTTTCGCCTGCTACATATGTTTGCCAGTAGTTGTAAATCAGTGAAAAACATCCTGCCCAGCCGATCCAGTATTTTAATAAAGGAGTTTGAACTCCAACATGAAGCCAGCCTTACGTGGGTACCAGGAAAGATAAGTCGAGAAGATCGACTTCATTGCACATTGTTGGATTCCATTGACTCGGTCTCCAAAGAAAGGCTAGCCGCCTGCCGAGACATTCACACCAAGCACTAATTCCTTAGCCCCGGTGAAGTCTTCCAGTAAATGTTTTTAAAGTAAAGATGACCAACTCGCTATTGACTACACCATTTGATCTATAATTTAAGGGACACAGGACACATAACCAGTAGCTATGACAAAGTGCAGTCCAACCTTCCGTGTGTATTAAAAGCTATCCATTGCCAAACCCAACGGGGACATACTTTCTTCTTGAGGACATTGGTGTGAGTAATAGGTTTACAGACAAACAAGCTACAGCTTCTGAACTCCAAAATGGTTTCTCATTTTGCATTTTTTTTTAAAAATTCACATGTTTTCTGCCTGGAATATTTGGTGGTATTTTCATTAGCTGAATTACTACAAAGTGTGTATCATAATATAATAAACACTAAACCGAACTCTTTTAACCGAAATCCATAAATCATATAGCTCACTGTTACACTTTGGGAGACGCTAGCCTGCTGATCAGAAGATCGCGGGTTCGCTCCTTAGTAATGACCTTGGCTCCCATTTCGACCCAGACTTGAGTGGGCACCGGGTGAAGTCCTGGAAAGTAAAGACATCCGGCGTGATTCTGACCACATCACCCATCTTGTGCCGTTGGTCTATAACAAATACGTCTAGCCCTGTATACCCAATACGACTAATATGTGTGGGAAAGGGTCCTTGACTTAACTATTACACTTTAGTTTCACAGTGGAAACCTCAGGTTAACCGCGTTTTTTTTTTTTACTCACCATTGGATGAACTGATTAAATCTTGTTACGAATTAGGTTGTTTACCACTAACAACATACAGCGAAACATGACAAGCAGTTAACTGTGCAATGTATTGTTAGTGCAATAATTATTGGAAACAAGACGAAAAAGTTGCTCTTGTCATAGGTAACCATATCCAAAATCTATAATGTTGAGACAGATGTCATACATCACGTACATCAACCGCTGGAGAGTAATAATATTTATGGAGGAAGAAACGGATGCTAGGAGCATGCACGGGGGAAAGCTTCGGCAGCGTTAAGTAATTAATTATATAAATAAATGTAAACTTTTAAATATCAGATGCCATTCATAAGTGAAGAATCATGTTGGGCTATATCAGATCCACATTAGACATCTAGATAAGACATTATCAGTATATCTGCAATGGCTAATAATTAAAATCAGAAAGCGGAAAATATATATTACGAAACGCAAGTTCTTTTTCTCTCCTGTTTGGCCCTTTTTGTGCAGTGCTGACTTGAAGTAGGTTTAAATATGTGTAGATATTTCGTATTTGCACTTAATTATATGAATGATATGATTATTGCATGTGCATTAACGCCAGTATAGATAATAGTTAGGATAACAATTCAGAGGTTGAGGCACAACCTTAATAATAACCTGGCTAAAGGAGAAGCATTACTTTCTTTTTCTAATGTAGCGAAAATACAATGTAAACATTGTCTTGGCTGTTTATTCTATGTGTATGGCTTTAAGCGTACTACCAGGCTTTTTAATCAATGAGAAAATTGGTTCAGAATGGCCTATAAACACTTACACACATATTTATATACACATAACAGAAAAAAAAACCACACAGATAAAGTTCACATACAAAGCATGTTCCAGGTATCACACACAGAGCATGTTCCGAGTATCACAAACAGTGGATATTCCAATTATCACACAAAGAGCATATTTCAAGTATCACACACGGAATATGTTCCAAGTATCACACACAGATCATGTTCCGAGGATGACAAGCAGTGGATATTCCAAGTATCACTCACAGAGCATGTTCTGAGAATCACAATCAGCGCATATTCCAAGCAAAGAGTAGGGAAGCGGATCTTAAGGCGCACTAATAACGCTTTGAGAACGAAATCACCCCTTTTAGGCAAATAAAGTCGGAAATAAACAACTGATTTTGCTTCAGTTCATTTACCGACCTTTTTTATATATGATAAATTTTTGTTGTATGGACCTATTCTTTGAGTATCACCTGAGATGTCTACAGGCATTCACACCCACACCAGGAGAACCATCCACACAACGTTTGTTGATTTGTGCTTATCAAAATAAAATCAGAAGTTTATCTGGCCGAACCAAGGAACGAACAGACGAACTTTTTGTGTCAAAGGGCTACCTATTGGTCACGCCTGCTAGTCTCACGTTCGGCCCTTCCAAACACCCATGAAGTTGCCTTTTATTATTTGCTTGAGATATTATTAACAGACAGTTAACATACATGCCAGTAAGCCAGATCTGTAAAACAGATGTCCGTATGAAACTCAAGTTCTTGAATAAGACTAAATTCCAAAAGCGCCTGAAGAACTATAACCTTCCGCTTGAGTTTACAACCTGTGAACACGAAGAAGCTGGCTGAATCGTAAATTGTTTTTGCAGAACAAAATTAGTTATGGGTAAGTATTTTCTAATAAAGTGTTGCAAGTGTTAGGAAATGTAAATATCAGAGGGAACAAGATTCAAGACGCCTGGACATAACAATATTCAAAACTCGTCCTATTTCACTTTGAAAGCACTCCTGTTTCTAGGTCACTATTTCTAAACCACCTTGAGGAACGGATAGTGGTTTCCCTTTTTTACTATTGCTGGAAACACTCGACAAAAAATATTTTTTGGGTGCTTAAGAAGTTGCAGCAATTTGCATCCAATTTGCGCTCGCTTACAAAAATACAAATGTGCAGATGAAAATTTGTTTCAGAACTAACTCAAAGACATTTTCTCAGTCTCAGAGAACGTTCAGTACGATTTGTCCCTATACTGCAGATCGAAATGTTTGAAGAAGGGAGGGGAGAGGGGGAAATTCAATCAAAATAAATGAATATATTAGATTTGGCTGAAAATTCGCCATATTTAAGTTCCATTGAAAATATGTGCTCTGTTTGCAAAAGTAGTGAATTCGTAAATAGAATGTTTGGCACTATAGTAATGTGAAACACCAATTCAGTTGTTCTGGCCCTCAAGAGCGGACAATTTGGTGTGTGAATTCCGTTTGAAAGGGTTGTTTAAAAACTATCTATGTGTTATGAAATAATGTGTACATATAAACGAAGGTCATTGCAGTTTGAGAAAACATTAACATAACAAAGAGGATATTTTATTTTAGGATACATTTCCTTTATCTCAAGTACCTAATACAAAATAGCAAAATATACAAGTAAATGACAGATACCACAAAATATGACATCCAATATACTGTTCAAACTGTTTTGTGTTTTGTTTATTTATATTTTAAAAAAAATGTAATGTCGCTTTCAGCTGGTAAGGAAACATAGCGCTTTTCAATTTCTTTATTTTTTTTTTTTAATTTAAAATTAAATTTTTTTTTTTTAATTTAATGTGCTGTTATTTGTTAAGTACTTACAATGACAGAAAGGAGAGCGAGAAACAAGGACTTGCATTAGTCCACACAACAAACAGACAAACGTCCCAGGACACCAATAATGCAGAAACGGAGAATGAGCGAGACAGAGAGCAAATGGGCGGAGAGATAAAAATAATCCAAAATATAAACATTATTTGAGAATTTCAGACAGCACTACCAGGAACTACTTGAATCAAACAGAATTAACCCAGACAGCATGATGAAGATACGAGACATAGCCCTGAAACCTAATTGAACGAATCATCTACTTGAGATGTCTACAAGCAATTACGCCCACACAAGGAGAACCATTCATACAATCTTTGTTTATCTGTGTTTATCAGAATAGAATCATGACATTTCATGGTCCAATGATTCTTGTCTAGAAAATAAGAGTAGCGTTCTTACAGCAAGTTGTACTCTTATTTCTGGCTGTTCATTTCTGAGTGCAATTTTCTCGAAGACAATTGTAGACTTTAAATGTGATTGTAAACTGTTAGCTTTGCGTGACCTAAATAGGATTACTTGCTGAGGTAGTGCAAGAGCTTTATTCCGCGGAAATGACTCGAATTGTGTGACCAGTCAAGTACCGGGAAGAACCGAAGAGCAGCAGCTAGTCACTATCTTTCCTGTCCGAGTCGGATTATTTTCAAAACTGATTTGTATTGTGAGATGCAGATTAAGATAATATTGTGTGACCTTTTGCCATAGCATTGATGGTGCCTTATGCTACTGATTTATGCGCCACAAATGATTGGCTGTAACTGCTGCATACGTCGATGCTAACTGCACTTCTGGAGTCGGACTAATTGTGCTGGCATTGCTGACGATTGGTTTGTGCATTTAATAAGTTTGCACGCTGTTGGCTTTGCCGAGTCTGTAGCCCGAGTCAGTGTATCACAAGGGACAGTGAATGGGATTCTATATAGTGTTCTTTGGCATAGTAGAGAAGCAACTATGGAATGACCCGTTTACTATAAAGTGTAAAAAGTGTGTACTTGATTACCTATTATTAATGTATTTACTCTCTGTAAAACATAGAGCTATTCGTGTACCACGTTCATAGTTTGATGTGTATTTATTTACAATTTTCTATAAGAGCAATTGTTCTTCTATTGCTATTGTAACTACCGATAGGATATCCACGTTTTTGTGAAGATAATTTACTTCAAGTCTAGAATCTGAAACCAAATCAAAGCCTCTGAATAATGTGATTTTTCGAAGGACTCAAACATTGTTTACATTGATTTAACCGCAAGGCGAAGTGAAGTTCCTTTAGGGAGACCTTTATTCTATTCCGAATACCAACAAACTGACACAAATGATATATGTTGAGCAGTTTCCTCTAGATTATGTCAAGAGCTTTGTAACAATAATCTTTAGCTCATATAAGTGGACAAGATCCAAATGTATGTCTTCAGTCAGTACACAGGTCAATATATATATGCACTTGTTGATGTTTTTGTTATTGCTGTTGTGTTGTTATTGTTGTTGTTATTCTTCTTCTTCAGATCTGTAAACGCCGGCGGAAAGTTCTGGTTGTTTGACCACCTCTGGACTTGGGTCTTGTGTGCAAATCCGTTTTACAGATTTGACTTATTTATCTACAGATTTTTGGTCTCTTACGTCGACTCTTATAACATGCTTGCTGGGTAGACAGTGGGCTTGTTCTTGTTTTCCCCCACAATAGGGCCCCTGAACCTACACGCGGAGACCACGTTTGATATACAAAACATTTTAAAATACTAATCCCTATACTTTGTAGGCCTAGGAGAACATGCACATTTAAATAGATTTATATGTATATAAATATATAAATATATTATATATATATATATATATATATATATATATATATATATATATATATATGTGTATGTGTGTGTGTGTATCTTTGGTATAAATTATATGTCGTCACAAATTTAAGATTGGCCAATCAGCCATGTGTACTTGTGGACTGGCACCTGAAACAACAGATCACATCCTTCAAGACTGTCCCAGATTCAACGCTTTCAGGCAAAACCTTTGGCCAAAAGAGACACTTGTGGAAGTCAAACTTTA
>CAJHNH020007101.1:212500-265128 GCA_905116865.2 Candidula unifasciata
AAATTCCTCAAGCATGGCGAATGGACTCCATCGTATACCTCTCAGTGTCTTGTCTACTGTGTTCTTTAGTATCCAATCAATCACAAGGTTGAAGAGGGGAGATGACATAACACATCCCTGACTTACACCTGTCTTGACTGGGAAAGATGTATTGCAATTTTTTATACTGCAGGAAAAGTCTTTATAGAAGAGAGCATTTATATTGACTATTTTTTCCTGGAATTCCATAATGTCCTAAAATTGTCCATAGACTGTCTCTATGGACGCTGTCAAAAGCTTTCTCAAAGTCCACAAAATTTAAATATATACTTCTCTGCCATTCATTGCATTGTTCTAAAATATTACGTTTGGCGACTCTGCCCTTTCTAAATCCTGCTTGTTCTACTCGTAGGTATTTATCTACTCCTTTTTCAAGCCGCATTATGATGATTTTACAAAATATTTTGCTTGGTACTGAGAGTAGAGTAATTTCCCTCCAATTATTGCAGTCTGTTAAATCTCCTTTTTTTTGGGATTTGGACTATTTTTCCTTCAGTCCAGTCATCAAGCAACACTTTTATTTCCCAAATATCCTTGAACAATGGTTCTAGAATGCTAGCAGTTGTGTTGGGATCTACTTTGAGAAGTTCTGCTGGCAGTTCGTCTTTTCTTGGTGCTTTTTTGTTCTTTAAAGTGTGGATAGCTTTAAGGATTTCTTGTGTGCTTGGTTGTTCAGTAATAATGTCAATGTCCTGAGAGGCTGGTTGAATATCTGGGGGATTTTCAGGATTAGGTCTGTTCAAGAGGTCGGAGAAGTGTTTAGTCCACTGCATGTGTTGTTTTTTGTTCCGTGGTGAGCAGTCTACCTTGGTTATCTCTGATGGGTATGCTGTGATAATTGTTTCTGCTACCGCAAATTTGCTGGGTAATTTTGTGTAGGGTTTGTAGATCATGTGCTTTAGCAGCATTTTCTGCTGTTTCTGCTAGATTTTCCATAAATCTTATTTTGTTAGCTCTGGCACTTTTCTTTGTCATTTTATTTAGTTCGCTATATTCTAACATTAGTTTGTCTTTCTGACGTTCTGATTGAGTGTGATTTATTAGGCTTTTTATTCTGTTTCGCTTGGCAATATAGTCCATGGTTTGACTGCTTATCCATTCTTTGTGGTGTTGTTTCCTGGTTCCTAATATGTTGTTGCTAGTTGATTTGTATGTTTCTTTGATCTGATTCCATCTGTCTTGAATGCTGATTGAAGTTTGAGTGTCTGGATCACTTGATAGGATTTGAAAACTATTCTTGAGTTCTACTATAAATTTAGTGGCAATGTCCTTTTCTCTTTTTGAGTTTAAGTCGTAGCAGAGCAACTACAAGGTGATGATCGATTCCTACGTCTGCTCCCCTTTTGCTTGACACGCACATCGAGAAAAAATAAGGAGCGTTGTCTGCAGTTATGTATATCTATCTTATTCATTGTCAGCAATTAGAATCCTAAATAATAACTGATAGAAATCTGAAGTGATAGAATGCGTACGTACAAGGTCTGTGCACAATGGCATGACCATGTAAAAAAAATGACAGCTATAAACAAGAAATACAGTTGGAAAAGCCATTAAGTGAGACATTTAATGAGTTTCTATTAAAGTGCTTCTAGTTTTAATACATATCAACGCCTACTTCACAGCTGCCGTTGACATAATGAATAGATATTTTATTTTTTTTCAATTCAATAATTTGTGTAGGATACACTGCCGCCACGTGACATTTGATGTTGCGTTTAAATTGCATACTTTCAATTTCTGCTCTCAGTTCCTAATTTTAGCCAAACATTTTTAGTTGCCATGTGGACAAGTTAGTCATTACGTTTTTTAATATAAACATTTTTTTTTTAAATTCTAAAGTTTTCTATCTAACAGTAAATCGAATTATTATTTTTTTTTCTTAACTATTCGTATAAATGGTGCGATTTCTTAATATAATCTACATCGTTCAAATTTTATCACATACACACATAAGATATATATATATATATATATATATATATATATATATATATATATATATGTATTGATACCTTCCTGTCCCTCATAAAGATAGTGTTACATTGTTCTATAAAGATTCGGAGGAATCTGGTATAACCACCCATAGTGGTTGCGAGTGTGACTGTAAGATAAATACAATATAATAAGTTCTTCCCGAATCAGTAGGCACTCCTAATGATCACTTATTAGTTAATACATTCAGCCACGATAGATCGCATTTGCAACTGCTATCTGTTGGTGACTTCTTCTAGTCACTAGTACTACCATTCATAATGAACGGCCTTTCTAATGTTAGTCTGTTTGTGTTAGCACTTCGGATGGCTACCGTATGCTTTTATTGTGTGTGTATGCTAGTGCATCTGCTGAGACATCAGTCTGCCAATCTTTCCACAAGGGGCTGTGATAAACAATCTGTGTTTTTTGTTGGCACAGGAGAGGAGCAACTATGGAGTGACCCGTTTGCTATGAAGCTGAAACACAAGTTACAAGATTACCAGAGTGTGTCTAGTAAGTTCCGTTCGAGAACGAAAATAAAACAAAAACAATTGAATATAAAAGATGGGATTGATGGATCATTGTTTCTAGCGTGCTTGTTCTTGTGCGCTCAGCTCTAAACCTGTCTGCAATCATTATCTTCTTTGCCGTAATTTTCTCCCCGGCCTGGCACCCGTCCTCCCCCCCCCCCTCTTTTCTCCTCCTTTTGTTTCTCCATGCAATACGAAGAATAGCCTGCTATCCTTTGTTAGACTGTACGACTTACAATATCCATGTCCCTCTTTACATACATCGTAGTAGAGGCCGATCTCAACCTATTCTACATATAGCAAGTGCATTTTAGAGGAAGAAAAAAACCTGCTTACAAATACTACAGATCTGTAAAACGGATTTGCACAAATTCTCATGTTCTGCAAAAGGACTAAAGTCCAGAAATGGACGAACACCCGGAACTTTCCGAGTGTACAGCAGGCGAAGGCGAAGAAGATAAAAAGTAATTTAAAAGTTGAACACTTTCAACGTTCTGCTAGCAGCAAAGCTGTCAGAAGCCTTTGGTTATGTTTGTGGTATGGTTTATTTGAGTCAGTTGCATTAGCTGAGATTACAGTATTTGCGCCAGGTTTGATGGCATTGTATATCTAACCGGATACGTTGTCCTTTCCGACACTTCAAGGTCTCATTGTAGTTCTGTTATCATCGTCGCCCAGATGCCTTGCATCTTGGACTTTACGTATGTACAGTCAGCATCACTATTACATGCCCTCCTGACTGGCGCCGGCGTTCATGTATCTCCACAGATCTCTGTCCCTTGTTTTCTGATTCAGTTCCACCGATGATATCCATTCGTGCCACCGTCGCAATCCATCCGTTATCGTCTTCCTCGTTCTGCCTCTCCACCTTCCACAGTTGATCTTTAGTCTTCACAATATTCTCTAAAGCCTCCACCAGTGGCTGTCGTGTTCTTATTTGTGTATATATTACTTTCTTCGTGAGCTTCATTCGAGCAATCCTCGTTAAATAATCTGATAGTCCCATTAATCTACTGTGCAAAGCAATTAAATGTATCATCATCATCATGTGCCATCCAAATGGGGTAGGCTCTCACGCATCTTCACAGATCAAAATCCCTGGTTACTTAAAACAGCTCTCTTGATGATATCACTCTATGCCATCGTTTCAGTATCATCTCTCTTGGTCTGCCTCTGCCCGTGATCTTTCCAGTTATCATAATGTTTTCCAATGTCTCTCTTCTCATTACATGGCTAAAGAACAGTGTTTGTTTCCTTCTTATAGTTGTATATAGAGATCTACTGTCATTAGCTTCTTTCAAACAACTGTGTTAGTTACTCAGGCGTCCAAGGTATTCTAACATTCGTCTCAGAAAACACATCCTTGCTGCTTCAAAATTCTTCTTAATTTTGTTCACTGACATTCCAAGATTCGCTGCCGTACAGTAGAACAAATTGTATGCAACCTTGCAGCACCCTCTTTCCGACATTAAATCTCAAACGTATAAGTAAAAATTATAAAGTCATTTGATAAGTGAATATTATGATGATGTCTTGATGATGATAATCAGCATGATAATTTGAATGCCCACTATCCTCCCTTTTTGTTTAAACCCTCCCCCTTCTTCTCCCCCTCCTACCCTCGTTCCTTACAGTAGTCCGATTCAAGTGCTAATAAGAAAACAAACTAAATTCTCTCCAACAAGGGTCACATTTTGTCTATATTTTTGAGTTATGGCTGCTTCGCCCGAGGTGCTAGGGAAATTTGATCCATGCATTATTCATACTCTATTGATTCCCGGCATGTTTTACCTCCTGTGTTTTTGATTACTGTCGTTTTGTGGTTGTTGCTGTAATAATTATTCTTTATCGTTTCATGCAGGATGACAAAATTTAGCAAAACTCGCTGAAAGATTTAAATCTAAACTTGGTTTGATTCATAGTGGGGTATATCGCAGCTAGCGAGAAGATTTGTCGACTTCTAAAGCGCTATTGGGAACACAAAATAGACCTTGTGAGGGTGGGGACGAATGCTAAAGTGGGCCCTTTAATTACCCCTATTTGAAGATAACAGTAACAGGCTAAAGACGTGTTTAAGGATGATTGGGTTTACGTTCAAGTGTCCCATCAAAGATCTAAGAATCAAACATGTTTAGCATCGGTGTGTTTAAGCCATGTAAAGATGAATAAAAATTGCAGGACATTAGTGGACCCCATAGGCAACGACTAGTAATAAAAACGCCCTTGTCGGTTTTCGAGATATTTTCTGGGTTATTCATATGATGGTCTCCCCATTTACACATCACTGGTTGTTGGTCAACTTCACTAATAAGTTAGTTAGACTAGTCTACAGTGGTCGAGGTTATGGGTGTCGCAGTCTGTTGTTGTCTGGCATTTACGTTTTTATTTCCGAAAAAGAAACGGCCTGTGACATAGGTTTTGTTACTCTCTGGGTAGTTTGTGTTAGACCCAGTATCTACATGTTTTAGAAGTGTTAAAAGTCCAAGTCCAAGTCCAAGTCCTTTTGGGGGAAAAAAAAAAAAGAAAAGCTCGACCACGGTCAGACTGCTGCTAGCTAGCCTAGGCTGCTAGCAGTCTCCGCCTATATTTGTGGTCTGGGTTATTTGCGTCACTTTCGTGACTGAATTTTAGTGTTTGTTCCACTTCTGGGCTTGATGCTTCCATCCGAATCAAACCGCTCGCCCTGTTGTCACTGGTGCATGTCTTCCTTCTTCTTTCTTGGTGTTTTCTGTTTGTTCTGTCTCCCTTTGATCTGGCTAGGCGTATCTCGAAGGAGAGCGAGCTTCTATACACAACGTTCTTTCGGCCACCATTTAGTATTTTAAAATTTTGAGTAATTTAATTTTGCCAAAAGTACTGAAAACAGTTTTTGAATTTGAATAATTCCGAAATGTGAAAATGTTCCGCGTGTGACCATAGTGGTCTTATAGTTGTCTTCCTGTAATATAAACAGGTTAGTCATGTAATGGATATGTGTGAGAGTTTGTGTGGAGTCTTAAGCGGGTCCAGTCGTCATGTGTTATTATGTGATCGGGTTGTGTTGACAGCTAAGCTCCTGTGTACGTAAATACCATATAACCGGACCGTCCAGCTCACGCTTTGAGATCCAAATGATCGGCGATAAGAATTGTTGAGGCATGTTGGGCAACGAACTCAAGTGCTCTCTGTGGGAATGGGTTGGGGGGTTAAACTCATAGTGCATCCGAAAGAGAAAGGTGAGGGGAAAGGGGGCGGGAGGCCATTCAGTCATTTCTCGTCGTTGCCGTCTTGCTGGATTCTAGCGTTGCCTTTTGCCGGGACTATGTGTATCACGTTACCAACCTTTGCTATCATTCCAGTGATGGGTTGGTATTGGTGGTTATGCGTTCTAGTCCTGTCATTATCGAGTCACTTGTTTTCCCTATTTGCTGTCAGTCATATTTTGTTATGAGTCCTGTCGGTCATTTGCATGTTGTATGCATGCTGTGGAGTGGGAGGGTTTTGTGTATGAAAACCCGGAGTATATGGACGCACCCAACTAGGTGTATGCGTACATGCACTCGAGTACTCATACATGCAGACAACACTACATGTTTGCACGTCCTTTCATACTTATCCGTGTATGCATACCTAATTGACATTACGTGCACACGCAAACTCTTTCATATGTGTCTACCAATGCCTGTAATTACATTCATAAAAAACGAGTACATCCACAGGTAGTGATATTCACTCTTCCTTGTCTTATGCGTTTTGTGTCGCTTTGTCTGTAATTATGTCTGGTCGTGTCACTTTTAGGTTATGTCCCGTTACTGGTATGTGATCTGTCCGGTACTGTCTTATCATGTTTTGGTGGATGGTGTGTGTTGATGACGTTCTTGATGCGTACACCCTTCATTCCATTTGTTCTCATTAATTAGCAGACATACAGCAACACAGTTTATGGTTTCTTTGAGTGCACTGTCATTCATACACTCACAAATATAAAAATATACACGCTCATATATATATATATATATATATATATATATATATATATATATATATATATAATATATATATGCATGCATACTCATACCCACATATACATGCATATAGTGATACATTTTAAATCCATGTACTCATTCATCTGTACCTTTCGCACAGTTATATTCCCACTGTTCTGTCCATACGTGATTCCTTACCATCCGCCTACATACACAGTGTCTTATGTATCCATCCTATACACAAATGCATTCATACTACACGCACTCATCCTTGTGTATGTATATATTTTCACATCTATGCACTCATCATACTTACACTATCTCTCTGACTCTAGGGTGTCTGGGGCTACCATCTCATCAGTTCCTTTTGTTGCACTGAGTAAATCCCTTATCTGGTCTTTTTAGTTTTGATTTGTTTTAATAAGGTATTGTTTAACCAGTTTTTGGATGTCTTTATTGCTATCTACCTTTAAACATTTGTTTGCAGTAATCTGTTGTTTGCGTTTTAGAAAATACTCCTCAATGGGTTTCCTCTCCAATTTACATTTAGTGCAGTTTACTATATAATGCTCTATTGTATTATCTTGGAAGCAGTCCAGACATAGTGAAGATGTAAATTCCCCTGGATGCCACTCTAACCTAGCTCTCCATAGTAATTTGTTAGCTGGAATTTTCAGTTTGTCCCGTACCTGTGTGTTAAGGCTGGGCTCTTTAAGGTTGTTGTAGGCATCTCTGCCATTATTGCTCCCTTGCCATTATAGTTTCCACATTTTAATTATATGTCGTTTGATTATGCTGGTCCTTTCAGTTTTTCCGAGTCCTACATCTACTAAAACATTACATTTTGCTCCCTTTTTGGCTGCTATGTCAGCTTTTTCATTGCCTATTACACCTCTGTGTGCTGGTACCCATGCAATGGTGACTTGGCATCCTTTATTCTTGAGCTGAGTTGTTATATTTAGGATTGTCTCTTTAATATCTGGTCTACTGCTAGCTTTATGTGTTTTTAACGTCTGCACCGAGGACAATGAATCTGTCAGTATGGTGAATGTAGTTGGGGGTTTATTAATTACCATCTCTAGTACCTTCATTATGCCGACTAGTTCTGCTGTGCATACTGCCACATGATCTGTTATTTTATATTCTCTTTGTATATTCCACTGTGGGATTATTACTCCTGCTCCTACTTCTCCTGCTTCATTCTTAGATCCGTCAGTGTATGCAACCAGATTGTCTGATCGGATCTGGTCTATGTATTCTTCTGTTATTGCTTTGGCTTCAAATGTTTCAGTATTCTAATTAATAATTTTCATCAGACTCATGTCTGTCCTGGGCAGCTCTAGTCTCCATGGAGGGATTTGAGGGACAAACCTAACGCTTGCCTCTAGAGTCCTAGCTAAGTCCTCACCATCGTTAATTTCTAGTGCAGCGTGCCAGGCTGCTGGTCTCTGTATGTCTCCTACCAGTGTGTCACCTAGGTGGGTAATGTTATGATGAAAAGCGTCTGAAGCTGAGTGTCTTGCATCGTTGGCCGCTTTCATCCAATAGCTATAAGTTAGTTGTTTCCTTCTGAGGTTAAGCGGTGTGATGCCTAGTGCTACCTCTATAGCCTCTCTCGATGTCCCTTTGCCAGCGCCCATGATGGAAGTCAGGGCTTTGCACTGAATCCTGTCAAGTTTGCATTTGCTGTTCTCTGATGCTGATTCGTATACTACGCTTCCGTAGTCCATTTTGCCCCTAACGAAAGCTTTATAAAATTGTATTAGGGTGTCCTGGTGTGCTCCCCATCCGTTTCCTTTAATCATTCTCAGCATATTATTGTACTTTGTACACTTTACTACCAGATCATCGATGTGCTTAGCCCAGATCATTTGCTCATCCTGAATCATTCCTAGAAATTTCATCGAACGTGTCCGCTGAACTGTTCTACCAATAATTTGGAGTCTCGTTACTTCTGGGTCATAATTAAGCTGTCTTTTAAAGTTGAATATCATGCTTACTGTTTTGTCGACGTTGATTTTAAATCCCCATTTTCCCATCCAATGCGCAACTTCGTCTAGACTTTTCTGCAAACTTTTCTTAGCGCAGGGGATCTGATTATGGCTGTGGTAGATTGCACAATCGTCCGCAAATTGAGTTAGTCCTGTGTCCTTGTTCGTGATGGCATCATCAAGGTCGTTTACTAATTTACTGAACAGGGTAGGGGATATTACAGCACCCTGAAGGATTCCATTCACCTGATCAAAAGTTTGTGATCTTTCGTTATTAACTAGTACTAAAAATGTTCTTTCTTGTAGAAAGCTTCGGATATATCTATTAGGTTCTTCCGGTAAATCCTAGTTTAGCTGCTTTAAACAAGGCTGCTGGCCGATTGCACTGGTCATATGCCTGTTCCAGATCCAGGAACACTGCCATTGTCTTACCTCCTGTTTTAAATGACCTTTTAACATGGTCTTCTAATTTTATAATTTGATCTAGGGTGCATCTGTTAGATCTGAACCCTGCCTGAGTTTTGCTAAACAGGTTATTTTTCACCATGTGGAATGTTATTCTTTTATTGACGATTGTTTCTAATATTTTCCCCAGGTGGGATGTTAAAGATATTGGTCTATATGAGTATACTTGTTGAGGGTCCTTATTATCCTTTTTAATAGGTATGATAGTTGCTTCCTTGCATCTTCTTGGAATCTCTTCCTCTTTCCACTATGGCATGGTCAAATATACAACACGCGGTATGAGCGCGAGTGCGGAATATCCCCGTGACCTTGTGTGAATGTCAGATCTCTCGAGGCCGACCTATCAGATGTGAGCTGGTGAGTAGGTCGTCCAATCAGAAGCGAGCTAGTGTGTAGCGGTGTGTAAATGGGGAGACCAGCGTAAAATTTACCATTTACTAAAACATTAAACACGGGATGCACTTTCTGCCTAAACTCGGCTTTTGTGCTGCTCACGTGACAATTTGTCCACATCACACATCAATATATGAATGCTCTTCGCAGTTTTTTTTTCCCCAAAGAGAAATGTTTTCACAATTTCGTTTTTGTAACGCATTTTATCCTCTGATTTCAAATCTTGTGCTAATGAAGCTCATCAGTAGGCCTCTTATTCACTCTAATTCTTCTTTCACTTCTAAAAACTGTATGATCTGTTCTTCATCTAGCTGAAGGAAAACTATGATCTCAAACCACCACTACTTTGTGAAGATATCCCACCCAGGAAAAGCGCTTATTGGGTAAGATGAGACATGCCCAAGCTTTATCAAAAAAAAAAAAAAAAATGAATCCATGATCAGTATGAATCCCCTTGGCAAGATACGTGTCTACAGTGAACTTTTTTTAAAATTTTTTGTTTGTTTGTTAAATACTTTACTTTATGTTGATGTGACTCTGCAGTAGCGAATCCGAAAAGATAAAACGAAATATGCCTCATCAAGTTGTACAATATATTGATTGTGTTCATTTTATGGACAGACCAGAGCAAGTTGTTATTCTACGCCTTAAACCAGGACACCATCAACTTCACGGGCACATGTACACCAAATTTAAAATCGGCGAATGCCCGGCTCTCTAGCGAAGTTGGTTAAACCTGACTTTCGCGGCAGCCGGGTGACGAACTCCTTGTGGTCCGGGTTCACTCCCGGGGGTAGGCAGAAAAGCCACATTTCTCCCAGATTAACGGTACCTATAATGGAATCAAGGCCGAAGGGTTGCGATATCCATAGTACCGAGCCAAAGGGTTTACAACTCATGATTTCTGGATACGTAAAAAAAAAAAAAAAATCGGCGAATCAACAATGTGCACATCTGGACTAGCACCTGAGACAACAGATCATGTCCCCCAATCTGTCCCAAATACAACACATCAGGCAACACGTTTGGCCAGTAAAACATCTATGCATGTCAAGCTGTACAGGTCGCTGTGAATGACAAAAGACAGTGAACTTCGTACTAGAGACAACATTGCAGACATAGATAATTTATTTCAAGCCAAGGAAAGAAGAAAAGGAAGAAGAGGAAGATAATGTTCGCAATATTTAAATCGTTGTATCCTAAACAACGCACTTTGCGTGACTGGGTATTACTGATGTTTACTTATAAACATAGTATCTGTATACTAAATGTTTAGCGAGGGACTTGAAGAACTAGGATAACATTTGTTTCCCGCAAAGGTTGTATAATAGGCCCCTCTGGAAGTAGTATACTCATGAGTTGGATGTTAGCGGCGACCTTGTGGCAGTGAAAGAGTTAAATTCTCATTTAGGTTTTTTTTCTTTTGTCGTTTTTTGAGGTATCATCATTTTGTAAATCAATATTTTCTCATTTTCTCCGTTTTTGTCTCTGTTAATTTATAAAACTTTATGATCTGTTTTTCACTGTGCATGGTGCCTAGCTTTATGTGACCTAGAAACTAGGGTTGTACCGAATATTCGCTTCGTATTCACTTCGGGGCCGAAAAGTGGACCTATTGACTGTCGGCATTCGGCCGAATAGTTTGCGGTCGGGCTGAATACGAATAGTAGTTACCTTACACCCACTTCTGCATACACTGCCTTAATGCTGACAACATGGAACGATTGGTTTTGTTGAAAGCTAATGCAGCTTTCCTGTCCTTTCCTAAGCTGTCAGTGAAAATTTCCAAGTTTAGTTACATGTTCTAATACTTTGGATTCTTTCATTTCTAATTATTAGTTACCACAGACTGACTGAAGAATGCAAAACATAAAATGGTTGTTTTTAAATGTTTACTATACTAACAAGCCATGGGAAGAATATAAACTTCGGCCACATCCAAGTCGATAATATAAAAATCAAAAGTACGGAAACGTATAAGTACTTGGGTGCAAACTTAAACTGCTCTAACATGCTGAGAGAAGAAATACAATCTAGAACTAAAGTATACTATCCCCTTTAACATCTGCTAAAGTTAAAGTGTCTGTCTCGCAACGCCAAGATCAAAATAGATTAAACATTGATAAGACCAGTCGTTTTATATGGCTCTGCAACTTGAAGCAGAAATAAAAGAGATGAAGCCTTATTACAGGTTTTCGAAAACAGTCTTACGACAAATCTTTGGACCCATCAAAGATGCTATCAGTGGTGAATGGAGAGTGAGAAGCAATATCGTAACCCATAATCTGTTTAAATCACCATTGATCACTGGCATCACGAGAGCTAACAGACTAAAATGGTTGGGCATATTGAAAGAATGTCAGATAACAGAGAAGTAAAAACTGTATACACCTGAGAGAGGATGGGCGTAGACCACGAGGCAGACAAAAAAGAAGTTCGAGATATAATGTCCAGCCAGACCTGCAAACAACTGGTGTCACACATTGTGAAGATAAGGCCAGCCAGAGAGATGAATGGAGACGAGTGATTTCTGCAGCAGTAAATCTCAAGGGCTCAGAATGCTAAAGAAGAAGATGACTATTCTGTGCTACTTTATGTGAAGTAAAAGTTCAGCGTACATTTGACATTATGAATGTCTTTTTTTTAAAACAATTTTTTTAAGATATATTTTTTACACAATTCGTATTCGGCCGAATAGTTAGTACCGCTATTCGTATTCGGTCGTATAGTGAAAATCACTATTCGGAACAGCCCTACTAGAAATCAGCACTGTTTAACTCGTGCTTGACAGTTTTTGTTTTTTAAATGCTCTATTTCATCTATAAATCCAAAATTATAATCTGTTATTATTCATTTAATCAACAACTGGTACGCCAATCCAATAGCCATGATACTGTTTTTAGTTAGGTCATGAATTGACATCACAGCACTCGGGGTATTCTCATGCGGGCTCCATCCACATCTTCAGCAGCCAGCGCAGAGTTCCAATACTAATGGTACCGGTCACAATCTGGTTATATTTTCGTCTTGCCTTTTCTCCGAGTGTAATCAGCCAGACCCTATGGTTTCACCTAGGTGCTTCATTTTCTCCAGGCCATAATTTCTGGTTTCTCTACTGATTTAAGATTTACCGGTCACAATTTGGATACTATTTTAATTTAGAGAAAGGCCATCCATAGGGACGTAGACAGGTAGACAAGATACTACAACAAATGGTAGCCCAGTATTTCTTTAACGATCCTCACATCGTATTGTCCAACGTCATATCGAGAGATTGCATGCTGGAAATCCAAACAGTCCTTTGCATATAGTTACTTAAGCTAGACAGTGAGTTCAGATTTCAATTGTTCGTGTATCACACATGATCAAGACCACTTAGCATCCACAACTAGTGAAGACCATCGATTGTGAGCTCGAAGATGACAAATCAGTCTGCTTCAGGGCAGCAGTGAGAACAACACATGAACACGACCACAGAGGTGGGATTTGCCACACAGTTCGCCCCTGTGTCTCTGCAAGTGCACACTCTGCTGTCTGGCAGGCTAAAGCAACTAGCTTGATGGGTGTATGCCATACAAATGTTAAGCTATAGTGATCAAGGTATTTCCTTGACAGAGCCGGTGCTAATGTCTTGAGCTTACATTTAAAAGCTGTGTTTGATCCCCTTTTGATCTTTTGCTACTTTCTGTTTCATAGGACACAGGCTTTCAACCTGTTATTTTCCCCTAATGTTTATCCTTAGAACTTCCGTTTTCATGTTATTGTGTGATTTAACAAATTTGCAATGTCTTCGCTCTTCGACCCAGCACTTACCAAACCAGCAAACCCCGAATTATTCCACATTTTCCACTTGCATGTTATGGAATGGACATGTCTTTTTAAACCAAGCAAACCTTAAGACTTCTTCTGCTTTTCTAGCCCCCAATGGAACATAGGCTCTCAACTAACTCACGCCAAGTCGTTCTATCCTTTTCTATCGAATACAGCTCTCCCCATGTCCTCCCCATCTTTATAACTTTATTCCCCAGCTCTCTTCTTCATTCGTTGTGTGTCCTTCCTTTATTCATATGCCCCTGTGGGTTCCAGTGCAAAGACATTCTAGTTATATTATTATAGTTATATTTCTCCGGTCTCCCAGAATTTACTAAATAATCGATGTAGCAATTCCATTGATGTGTTTATGTTGGCAGTAATAGCTTCTGCTGGTATACCATATGGACCTGCCGCCATCTTCTTCCAGAAGACCGATAGCTTTTAAAATGTCCCTTGTAGATGGTAACTCACACTTGATATCCAGTTCCTTAAGTGGTTAGAGGAAATGTCATAGAAATCTGAGGCTGCCTGCGTGATAATGACCACATACCTCCTGAATGTCAACTAGTCTATAAATATGTGTGCTAGCATCATATACCTGGTGCGTTACTGACGTACAGAGGGTACTTTAAGTTTACTTGCTTTAAAGTGTACACATAATTTTCTTGGCCCTAAGGTACCAAGGTTTCCTGAAAGCCATCGGCAGTGATATCTTGACTTTCTCAATATTTAAGTAAGGGTCTGAATGACTTACGAAGGAGCTAGGTTTGGACTGACAGGTCGTACGTCGAGCTTTTCACAAGTCAAATATAGTGTCAACATTATTTATATTCAAGAATTTATAAAAATTGTGCACAAATCATACACACGATGCATCTATGTACGTATAATGATTGCACGTTATGTAAAAACACATTTTATGTACTGGTGCATCCTTTATGTGTACTTTTCACAAGTTTAGTGATCTTTCTTTTTTTTACCCTTCTTTTAAAGGTCATAAATGTGGATGGTGATAAGTGGTCGTCAGCCGAGAAGAAGGTGTACAGGTGTACCTTTTGAATTTTATTAATTAATCGGAGTCTGAGTAGATTTGCAGGAGAGGCAGGGAACAAGAACGGTAAACGAATAAGCCAGTAAAACGCCAGTACAATCACACCTCAGGGCTTAGAACAAGGCCAAAGTCAAAACAACCAGCACCTTCCGCTGGAATTAACAGCCAGGGAACGCTAAGAAGAAAATAAAATTAACCTGATCCGATGGTAATATACTTTGCTGATATTGACCTTGTTTCCTGTGTCCTCAGATAACGACTGCGACCTCAACAGACCGTTGTAAAATTGGGTCCAATAGTCTTGTTCATTATTTCTCCTCAGTTTGGTCCATTAGTCTGTTCCTTCTTAAAAATATCGCTAAGTAGCCAGAAGTGTAATTATCGATTGCTATTCTACAACACAAGTTGGTCTAGGGTTTGGTTTAAAATAGTGTCGACAGATAGTGGATGAGTACATTACCTCAGAATGATGAGGTAGCGAAGAGTTATACAAGAGTTATCTTATTGGCAATCACGCAAAGCTTTTGAAAGTTATGCCGACACAGCAGGATCGGGATTGCCTATAAATAAGATCCAAAACAGGGAAAGTGAATGAGGACAATAATGATGATGTATTAGGCTGGCGTTGAAAAAAAAAATAAAAGAGGAAGAAGAACAAAACGAAAAAAAAAAAAAAAAAAGACTAAGGTAAAGAAAAAAAAACTTTGAAAAGATAAGGAATAAAAAGAAATAAAAGCTGGAGGAGGAAGAGTTGGCTGAAGAAGGCTGGTTGTTTTTCACTGCGTAAACAGATTGTCTTTAAAATGGTAGCATATTTTTTTCACATGATGACACCCTTATGCCTAAATGTTTTTTTTTAAAACAAATAAATCCCACCGCCCCCCCCCCCCCCCCCCCCCCCCCAGGATTGCAAGAATAACATCTAGAAAGAAAAAAAAACAGGTAGGAATCCCAGGAAAACTAGTTCAACGGTATAGCCGTATAGAAAAATCATACCTGTCGTCAATACAATGTAACATGTAGTTGGCTATGGCTGGGTCATCATCATGTCGCAGGTCCTTTGCAGAACGTCGCTCTCATCTCTGTCTGCCTGAAAGAAACTCGGTCTCTCGCCAGCTCTCCCGCCTCATGCCCTTTCATACTCAATGAGTCACTTATATCCTGTGCCCATTGTCGTGTCAGTCGGCCCATGCCCATCCTTCTGGTACCATGCCTTTTGCTATATTTTTTTCCAATTCGTCGTGGCGCTTGATATGACCAAAAAGAATATTTCAGCTTCCGAGACAGGATGCTGTTTATTAGCCAATCTTCCTTGAAGTTCAGATCTTCCAAAATGTCAGTATTTTCCCCCTTGCTCATCTAAGATATTCTGAGAATCTTCCTATAGCATTTCAGCTCCAATTCCCCTATTCTCTTACTTTAGGATTGGGAGAGAGTCCTTGACTCACACCCGTATGTTGCTACAGGGAAGATGTATGCTCTCAAAAGTCTAATATGGCTGGGTATGTGTAGGTAAAATAGTACGATTTTATTTAAAAAATACTAACAGTTTAAAGGTAGCTACATATATAAATAATTTTAGTTAAAACACAATATATATGGTGAATCAATAAACGACATTACAGCGCTTAATGACTTTAGCAAAAACGCTCCGTTCCCGTAATCAGCAGCAAGTACAGAGTTCCAATTCTAATTGTAGAAGTAACAGTTTGCCTCCATATCCGCCTCGCCTTTCCTTTAGAGTGATGAGCGTCAGTCAGATCCAGCGGTCACTCCTCGCAGCACCATTATCTTAGGACCTCAGTGCCTTCGCACTTTTCACTCGCTCGCTAAGAACCCTAGCAAAATCGTGAATTAATCAAGTAACAGAAAGTACTGTGAACGGCACTCATAGAAAGAAGTAAAAAGATAGAAGAACACACTAGACAACATAAAAATCGAAAGCTATAGTTACCGTGCCGGGAATTGAACCTGTCACCTCCAGACGGCGTCTGCGCCTCGCCATGAATACAAGTGCACTAAGATACATGGTCAACTCGGCACCCCCAAAAAAAGGTGTCTCATTGGCCATGTCTATCGTACAGCTTGAAATCCACGACTATGGAATACGGACAGAATTCATTTCAACCCATTGAAATGGCACCATAGGTTACAGAAATTTATATCAACGAAGCAAATGTCGAATAACAATCACAGCAACAATTTACGAACACAGTAAGACCTTATTGCTTTGTCTAGAATACACAAACATTTAAGAAAGGTATTTGTTGGTAGGTTCCGGTGTGTATACGTCATTGCTATAAATAAACAGAGGGGGGAACCATTTGAGGCCGTTAAATATTATGAATTAATCAAGTAACAGAAAGTATTGTGAACGGCACTCATAGAAAGAAGTAGAAAGATAGAAGAACACACTAGAGAACATAAAAATCGAAAGCTATAGTTACCGTGCCGGGAATTGAACCTGTCACCTCCAGACGGCGTCTGCGCCTCGCCATGAATACAAGTGCACTAAGATACATGGTCAACTCGGCACCCCCAAAAAAGGTGTCTCATTGGCCATGTCTATCGTACAGCTTGAAATCCACGACTATGGAATACGGACAGAATTCATTTCAACCCATTGAAATGGCACCATAGGTTACAGAAATTTATATCAACGAAGCAAATGTCGAATAACAATCACAGCAACAATTTACGAACACAGTAAGACCTTATTGCTTTGTCTAGAATACACAAACATTTAAGAAAGGTATTTGTTGGTAGGTTCCGGTGTGTATACGTCATTCCTATAAATAAACAGAGGGGGGAACCATTTGAGGCCGTTAAATATTATGAATTAATCAAGTAGCAAAATCGTGAATGTTATTCATCAGTATACAATTACTTAATGCAGAGCCAGTCAGTCTATCTTCCTGTTCGGTATCCAGCACACCGGTATCCGCTGGAAATAAATATCTAGCCTTTATGCAGAAAATGTTTCTTATCTGCGGCTACTCTGAGATAGGATTTTGCCTGCAGCCCTTTGAACCTACTTGTTATAATCGACAGAGCAAGTATACATCACAAAATACTACCTAGGTATCTTTTGAACATCTCAAAATTACCGAAATGGTCTTATTCTGTATGTATTCAAGTTTCATCAGCTGAACTCTTTAATCTGCTAAGCGGTGTCTGGTTCTATGAACAATATAAGGCTGCAAGAATGTGGTTGGGATCGTCAGGTGGGGACAAGAGTGTTATCTCCGCCCTACGACTTTGCTGGAGACCAAACATCTGTGGAGCACTTTGTGTGCCAACACTTCCAGTCTCGAGTCACTCAGCAAGCGATGTATCACCAGAATGATTTACTCCCAGAAGATTGCATGATTCTAATTTAAAAATGCGTTGGAACGAGCGTCAAGGAAGGTGGGGTTCGGGAGGGGGGGGGGGGACAATTTTTGTATAATGCCAAGACATGAATTGTGAATTGTAGATAGTGCCGTTCAAGATATTGTTTACATGTCAGTGTGATAGACTAAAAGCCTACTTTCGAACAAAAAGACTTCCGTCGAAACTTAAGGGTGTTTTTTCTTCTGCGTCCTATTCTCTAAGTTTGCATAGTTTGTGTGTGGGTTTTTTTTTTTTTTTGTGAATTCAGTCCCTAATGCCATATACACTGCAGTTAGTCGGCTCTCTTGCAGTGCGTTGTGGACAGTAGAATAATAGGAGTAAATGTTCCAAGCCTCACAATTAATAAAGTAACATTGAAAGGGAAAGCTGACTGAGAATATGGGCATCACTTTCGATAGACGCCCGTCATTCAGGGATCAAGTGGAGGCAGTTGCAGGGGAAAATTACTCAATGCTCTCAAGATTATGACAGCAACGGACATGAAACAAAGAATGCTGCTCACAATGTTCAAGCATGTGATATTGTCGGGGTGATAAATTATAGACTTGGAATGCTTACCATATCAAAACGTCAGCTGAAGAAACTTGACCACATGCAGCCATGCCGGTATATCTGTGATACACAAGAGACACCCCGTTAGTATGTTTGGGATATATACTTGCACTGCCTACTATTGCAGATAGGCTCAATGTTCTGCAACCAAAGTCATATCTCAGAGTAGCTGCAGACAAGAGGCACCTCCTGCATTAAGCCCTAGCTAGGGATAAGTGTTACAGACTAAAATGAGGAAGGTTTTGGATGGTGCAAGCTAAAGACACAATTAAATTAGTGTGCTTTAAAGTCTATGCCATTTGGCGCTGGTAGTCATGTCTATCCATAATCTACTGCCTTCTTTACTTTCAATCAACTCTGACACTGATGATCTTCCATGCTATGTTATCAAACGGCACAGAATCTGTTCTTTCGGTCTCCCTCTGCCTCTCCTTCCCTTCAGCTTTCCTACCGTCACCATGTACTCAGGTATTTTTTTCCTTCTTCACACATGACCAAACAATATAGACTATCTCTTTCTGATGTGGGCCAGAGTTGGGCTTTAAAATACCTAAAAATTGCATCCCAGAAGCCGGAGGCCCTAAATAAAGCCAGGCCTTAAATATAGTTTAACTGCTGAAAAGGGTTTCCGGGACCTCTCCACACGTGATCCTCATCCGCACGGTGGCACTTTGTGAAATCAAGTGTTCAGCTTACCTACCTATGTTTGAGGTCAGTCCGCTTGCACCAGCCGTGAGAAAACACAGAAGTCATATTGTAAGGTACAGAGGCCTCGGAAAGAACTTGAGTAGGGAACTGTTCAGTTCGGACACTAGTTAGTACCGTAAAGCCGTGGGGAAAGGGTGGGGGGGGGGGCATGTAGACAAAAGGGATAATAGAGCGAACGACTTTCGCTTAGAAGAACTGCTTTGTCATAACGTGCACTAAAGACCTATGTGTATACTCAGACTGTGTTAAGTTTATGGATTGACCATTTCTGTCATGAGCCTATGCCGAGACCAGACGCTTTCACTGCAGTAAAGGAGGTTCTTGACAATGATGATGATGACTCCTACAATTGGGCCCCGGGAACGACCCGGTAAACCACTGACAAGTAAAGGCTCCTTTACTTTTATCAGCCTCAAGCACGACAGTTAACGTTTTCTATTGTTGATTGCCAGTCTCCAGCATTGGGACTTAATGTCACTCTACAACGTATTTCACTTCCTAATATTTATTCACAGTCGGTTTCAAAAGTCTTGCCATACTTTAAACATGTGTAATTCAGTAACCGTTCGGTGTAAGTTGTTACAATTTAGTATGCAGCAAGTTAATTACCATGTCCTTGTTTTGTTTTTTATTTCCTAAATGAAAACAAACATCTAGCTCCATGTTGCTTTATTAGCTGTAAATGCAAAAACAAGTGCCGATTCAAAACAGTCAGCTTGCTTACAGTAACTTCAGTATATTTTTTACGCGGAACTTTTCAAACATCAAATTGTGCGTGTTCATAGAAGTTTAACTTTTAGATGGTCAACTCCAGCATAAGTCTCCTGTGCGAAGTTTGCATTGAGTTGTGATATGGTTATCAAAATTATCATCAGGCTGCACGTGTAAACTGATTTCCAAACATATCCACGCGTGTTTCGATTAATGTATCTTCTATTTTTCAGGAGTGCGGAAATCATTAGTCAAAGAAAAAAGACATTCGCAGCTTTGAGAAAATAGCAGCAACTGCGCTGCAAATTACAGATCACAAGAACATGGTAGATCCAAGACCACATGCAAAACTACGTTTTGATTCGTACAGGAGTTTCCGATGCATTGGTTAAATTGTCACTGTGTGGCGGCATGGGTTTCGAAAAACTCTTTAATTGGAAACTGACCGAGGACAAACAATTGTCACTTGCTCTCCAGCCTTTAAAAAAACTTCTGGAGACAAAACAAACACCTCAGCGTGTCTCTTGGGTTTCCACAGCCACCAAAGTTTACCTTTCACATGGCAAATTCCAAATCGATTCCTCTGATTTCATTTGAGAATCGCTCTCATTAATGCCTGCAAGTTAGCTGGATTCTCGTTGAAAATGATAGCATCATTGATTTGTGAAAAAAATAAACCCAGGGAGACATGAAAACATCTTGTATATGAAGAAGCGTTTGATATTACTGAAACTTGTCGGAAATTGTTGTCAACTGCAACGCTGTATTGACTTAAGAAAAATTGAATATTATTTTCTTATTTTCAATTGATAGATTTAGATCACATACAGAGGGATAAAATAACTGAACGACGCACACCTATCGGCCTTGTGTCATGGATTTGAATCCACATTTGAATATATTGTTTTAATGACTCTGGTTCTAAGGTTGGCCCAGGCTTTAATAAGTACCAGTTTATGTTTTGGGAAGTAAAGGCAGCCGGCATACTGTTAATACTGAGTGCCGAGTGATCTATAGAAATAGGGGTCTACCATCATACGAAACTGGCGTATAAGGATCCTTTATACTTCTTTTAATATAGTTAATGTGAAAATGTGTTTGACGTGCAGTTACATTAGACGGTTAGAGTTACGTCCAAGTATTGTCAATATGGTTATTGGAATCAAAATACTATACGAGCCACAAGGAAAAATGAGACAGGATTTGCACACGCAAAGTAAAAATGCATAAGGTTGCTGTCAGATGTGCCAACACTAACAAAACCACACTGTATTTGCAGCTCTCTGTTGGCGCAGAAGGTCAATCATGAAAACTCTCATTGCCCAGCAATAGTACAGGCTATTATAAGCGTAATCGACCATTCGCGAGCAGTAACAACATGCCGAAGGCACACCACGGGAAAACCACTCCACGTGAAATCGACAGGTCACAATGAAGCATCAGACACTAAACTCAGTAGTTGGGCTAGGGGACCTTATGACTCCCGGGCCAGAAATATAGAATTTGAGACCGACACACAAAGAAGGAAATAAATACATTTTGAAAGCGTCACAGTCAGCCTGGTATTGTTTATTTTCGCCGAAAGTCCTTGGATATTCTAGTATGCGACCATCAGGTCAGATGGCTGGCATGTATCTAACCACAGCGTTACTGCGACTCCTCAATCTACAGTAAGTTAGCGGACGTGTATCTAACCACAGCGTTACTGCGACCTCTCAGTCTACAGTAAGGTAGGGGACATGTATCTAACTACAGTGTTACTTCGACCCCTCAATCTACAGTAAGGTACGGGACATGTATCTAACCACAGTGTTACTGCGACCCCTCAATCTACAGTAAGGTATTGGACATGTATCTAACTACAATGTTACTGCGACCCCTCAATCTACAGTAAGGTAGGGGACATGTATCTAACCACAGTGTTACTGAGACCCCTCAGTCTACAGTAAGGTAGTGGACATGTATCTAACCGCAGCGTTACTGAGACCCCTTAATCTACAATAAGGTAAGGGACATGTATATAACCACAGCGTTACTGCGACCACTCAATCTACAGTAAGGTAGGGGACATGTATCTAACCGCAGCGTTACTGAGACCCCTCAATCTACAGTTAGGTAAGAAACATGTATCTAACCACAGCGTTACTGCTACCATTCAATTTACAGTAAGGCAGGGGGTGTGTATCTAACGACAGCGTTACTGCGAGCTCTCAATCTACAGTAAGATAGGGGACATGTATCTAATTACAGCGTTACTGCGACCGCTCAATGTACAGTAAGTTCTCTCAGTTCTCGTTATGCATAGTGGCACATGAGGCTTCGTAGAGGACTTTCCATGCTTTCCTGTCTTGCGCAATCTTCAGTGCAGTTTTCCATGTCAAAGATGCCGCACTCACGTCACTTTCCATCGTTCGTCTCCATGTTGTTTTTGGACACCCCTGTTTTTTTTCTCTTTCCCTCTGGTGTCCACGTGAGAGCTGTTTTGGCAGGTATATAAGGATTCATTCTCATAACGTGGCCAAGCCATTTCCATCTTCTGTTGGTTATCATACCGTCTAAAGTTTCTTGATTTGTATCTTGAAGTAGTTTAGTGTTTGAGATTGTATCTGGCCAGAAAATTTTGATAATTTTACGTAGACATGTATCGTGGAAGGTGGACAGCTTGTGTGCATCCTTTCTGGTCATTCTCCAGCATTCCGATCCATAAAGAAGAACTGGCAAAATGATGCTCTTATGGAGTCGGAGTTTCGTTTCTCTGCAGTAATTGTTGGATTTCCAGATTTGCCTCATTCTTCCAAAAGCAGCTCTAGCTTTATTCAGACGTGACTGTATGTCTTCTTCGGTCCCTCCCGGCAGGGACACTACACTGCCAAGATATGTGAAATATTCTACATTTTCAAGAGTTTGGTTGTTTATGGTCACTGGCTGTTGGTTTGGACTGCTTGTCATGATCTTAGTTTTCTTTGTATTTATTCTCAGTCCCACCATTTCTGCTGTGCTATGTAGTTTGTTACTTTTTTCTTGTATATGTTCATGTTTATGTGATAGGAGTGCTGTATCATCTGCAAAATCTAGCAACAGCGTTACTGCTACCCCTCAATCTACAGTAAGTTAGCGGACTTGTATCTAACCACAGCGCTACTGCGACCGCTCAATCTACAGTTAGGTAGGGGATGTGTATCTAACCACAGCGTTTCTGCGACCGCTCAATTTACAGTAAGGTAGGGGACATGTATATAACCGCAGCGTTACTGAGACCCCTCAATCTACAGTAAGTTAGAGGACATGTATCTAACGATAGCGTTACTGCGACCCCTCAATCTACAGTAAGATAGAGGACATGGATCTAACCACAGCGTTACTGCGACTCTGAAATCTACAGTAAGGCAGTTGGCACGTATTTCCCTGATGAGACAAACATATCTGATCCTTCGAAATCTGGGGCAATATTCAAGGATAATGGACATTTTGCAAATCACCCTTTTCAAATCCGCATGAACATATGTTTCATAAAACTTGCAGACACTTTTGGAAATCATAACATATCTCCGTTGACAAAATCATTTTTTCAAACTACATTTGAGTGTAAGGCAGCTCAATTTTATATACACTCTAGTGCACGCTGTGATTTCTTTCGAAGTGAATCCTCCTTAATCATGATCACAGTTGCATGGATTTTGAGCAAATATCTGAAATTGCATGCCTTAATGGCTTTAACTTAGTTTCATTGTTTTTGACATATTTATATATTCCTTCTAATGTTTAAGGGCCAAAAAAAATATATATATATTTTCTGTTGGCCCATTAGAAAATCACAGGCAACTCTAGCAGTGTGACATACCCCCCCCCCCCCCCCCCCCCAAAAAAAAATGTTCAAGAGTATTACATGGCAGACAGTTTACAATCTCACAAACTAGCCAAGACATACACAGACGATGATGATCATGACCACCTACTTCTTTGCGCCTGGGATCAACCCTTATCTGTAATTTTATATTTTGCTTGAAATGCATTTTCTTCTGCAATTTGTACAGATTACTGCAGTTTTGCATCTGGGTTTATGATTAAAGTATTGATATTATTATTATTTGTTGATTTTATGAAGAAGGAAAAAAAAGGAAAAAAAGGGGGGGGGGGATGTTTTTCGGCTACGTTAAAAGATTACATTTCTTTAGACTGCAATAACAACATCATAAATTACTGAATACTGTTTAGCCAGATCTATTGAAGTAACCGAGAGGCCAGTCACTGAACTTACAGTTGCCAAACACGTACTTTTCACATCAAACTAATGGACTCTAAACATCAAATGACTGTTTCTAATTTCCGGATCATTACGTCGTGTGAATTCTGTGAAATGGAAGTCTGTGAACTCTCTAATCATGTACAGATTTCACTGTCACTTACTACAGCAATGTGTTAGCGTTAGCTAGTGGGCATTGACTTCTCTGGTACATTCAGACTGCATTGATTTCACGCTCACTACATGTTAACTACCAGAGAAGCCAAGTTAAAGAAATAATTTGAACAGATATCACAACGCAACAAATAGAATGACACAATTAATAAGAAACTTACAGAAAAAGACACCCTTACATCACATAATAGAAGGAGTGGAAGATCATAGTCACCCACTGCTCCTTTTTCTTTATATAACTGAAACATGTCATGTATAATGACAACGGTTATGGATTCATCAAAAGACATATCACTCTTTTCCCAAATAATAATATTTGCAGGAAAACGGTGACGTCAGGTGATTAAAAGGTATTCAGCGATACAAGTGAAATGATAAATTTGATAATCTGAGAGTGTATGAAATGATAACTTTAATAATCTGAGAGTGTATGACAAGAACGATAGGCAAAATGTCTTGATGATTTATCTATTGAAAGCAACTCCATTATGGAGAAGGCATATGCCTGAATGACTGACTGACTGACTGATTACACTGTTACTGTGATGTCGTAACTCTATCTGATTGATTGATTGACCTAACAAATATACTATGTATGCTAACGTAAATCTAGCTTTCAAATCATGTGTAATTTGTTTATCTCACCAGCTGTCAATGTGTTTAGCCATTGGTATTGCTCTCTGATTTTTTTTTTTTTTCACTTCAACATCGGTCTGTTATCGCATTTTCAAGATTTAACTTGTTCCAATATTTCTATGTTTTTTGTGATGCTAACTATTGGCTGCTCTTTTCCATTGTTGATTATCTTAGATTTGCCTTTTTCGAATGTCAATGTCTGAGCCTTACTCTAGACTCTGCCGGTGGACAAGAAAAAATGTCATCTGATTCATGCTGTTTGGGAAAGCATATTGTTTTGGCATACTTTTAGAGAAGTTTAAAACAACGTTTTAATATCTAATGTTCTCAAACAGCTAGCGTTATTAAAATGGATACCTGGCAATTTTCAGAATGTTGAAGAACATTGCAGGGCGTAACAAGCTGTTAAGAAAGCAATTATCCGCCTTATTCTGTGTGCCAGGACCTACAATCCGTTCAGAATTTACATGAATATGCATACATTTTAATATTTCGGAAAGTAACTGACCGACTGTAATGAAATTTGGTATACTCACTACAGACATCTATGATGTTGGAATTGTGTGTTTTTTTGTTGTTTTTTTTTTTACTAAGGAAAAATACTAAATGTAGTTCTTATTGTTATCATGAAATCTGTCGTCGTTGTAGAGTTTTGTGAAGGTTTACTTTCATTAATTTCAAGAAGTATCCTAATAAGCACACTATAACGGGTTCAAAAGTGGGACAAAGAAGAACTGTCACTTCACGATTTTCTTGTGCAGAATAAAACTGTTATTGAACTGAACCTAGAATAAGACGTCTTTCAAGTTGTTTAGTCAAGGGCGTAGCTATGCATTAAAGTTTGATTTTTGTGTCATATAGTTGTCTTTGAAAATTGGCAAGCACATTAATATTAATATGATTCTGAAGCACAAATTTACAACTTTCCAGAAGGTTACCGCTTTGCTGTACCAACACCTGCGTCGGGAATATAAGATTTGTCAATATGTTGGGATATAGTTGACCCAGAGAAACGAACAAAACTGGCGCTTGTCTGGATAAAGCATCGTTTTTATAAAGACTAGCCACTAAAAAAAAAAAAAAAAACTTTACCTGGAAATTTACGTGTTTATTGTTCTTATTTATATTGGTTCGAAAATATTTTAGTTTAAAAAATAAAACTAAAATGAAAAAAAAAAGTAATAAAAATATAATAGAGCAATAAACGATATACTTAACATCATGGACTAGGTTTATGTTTAGTCGATAGATCAACATCATGACACAAGCGTAGTAACCTATAAGTACTCCGTTCTACTTCTGACTCAAGCCTGAGTTTGGAGAATCTCAACGCAGTACACGAACTCCATGGCACATACGAGGTTCCTGAAATACTTTGGGTAGATTTTTAACTTAAAATTTTGCCAGGGCAGCCTCGTTAGGTTACTCTTTTTCGACTTGCAACTGCCAAGGAATTCCTTAGGTGCTCAACAAATCACATGGGCCTCCGATCTTACTACCCAGAGATTAGCAAAAATTACTAGGTCCACGTGAAAAAATCCCAGCCTTCACCGGGGTTTGAACCCGGGACTTCCAGCACTAGAGGCCGACGCCATGCCTCGAGACCATGCAGCTCCCTAATCAATAGACTCCAGAATTACACAGTTTGCATGCAATCAATCACTGCACTCTGACAGACAGTTTTCGAGAAAATAGGTGGCAAACGTGTTCATGAAACACTGAACGGACTGTAGAAGATTTAATACGTCACAGCCGAACATGAATATTTGTTTAAAAGTCATTAGTGAAGAGTAGAGAGGCGTGGGGGGGGGGGGGAGGAGGAGGAATCTCCGTCGCCAAGTGGTCGAAACATTTGATTTGTCCTTTGAATGACGCTAGCGTCGTTCGCGTCACAAGTGAAATCTTTGCAAGCTTCTCTGGGATCAGAGCCAGAGCTACGGCGTTCATGCTTTGTGCGAAGTTCCTTTCAGGCGACTAGAAGTTATGTGGAGAGTTAGATGGAGAGAGAGAAAGACAGAGACAGAGAGAGCTCGTCATATAGGTGCATACTTGGCGCAATGATAACTAACCGTTTCACTAACCATTTAAAACGTTGATGGGTTTGTATTTTAATTTCTAGTTGATGGCTAACACATACTGAAGCAATTGGTTTATAGCATTGCTCGGAATATTAAGTCATATAGTGTTAAAAAAATTTTCAGACAATTTAAAGCTTGGTGACTAAAGTTCTATAGGGCTTTGATTAACTGTTTTTTTTTATCCGACGTGTTTAATATTTCTCTGCTGGTCATTGCTCCATTATTGCTTAATTCATTTGCCACTTTTACTGGCGGAGTCGTGTTACTATTGTGTCTATTCTCCTGTGGGCAGGCCCAAATGTTTTTCGGCAGATTCATTAATTTAAAATAAATGTTTGGATAAACACTTCCACGCAGACTAAAACTGGTACCAGAAAACATACTTGGAAGTAAATACGACTGATCTCATGCTGACAGTATCAACTTCGTTTGGCCTATTCGGTTAGTATTGTGCCATATCGTGATGTGCTAGTAGCATAGGAGGAGTCTTTTATCTTTAAGAACAAAAGCTTACTCCGACAGAAAATATTTATTGATCTGTCTGTATTGCATATGGGTGCCGCCTTGGTGTGGCGGCGAGATGCTTGCATTCAGATCCGAAAGTTGTCCCGGAGCCGAAGATCTTTTTTTAATTGCCTGAACTGCCATGTTGAACTAGCCTCAGCTCGGTACCAGGTTAGTTAGTTAGTTAGTTAGTTAGTTAGTTAGTTAGTTAGTTAGTTAGTTAGTTAGTTGGGTTATCCTCATTTCACTCCGGACATGTCCATAGGTGCTCAGATCCTCCCCTCAGTATGAACCCCAACGTCCGATGGCTAATAGTACCAGTTCTATGTTGATTAACAAGTCTTCTGGCGTAGCTGGTGTGCGTCTTGTTTTTTGCTGTGCCGATCTTAATTCCCAAGTCTGCCATTCTGGCGAGTGATGTGGATTCACTGCCACCAAAGTCCTCTATTCTTCCCATTTCTCTGAGGGCATTGATAATATCAGCATGATCCATAGGCTGACCGTCGGTAGTGATAGCGGATCCAGCCAACCTGTCAGCTCTTTCATTTCCATCGACGCCTGCGTGTCCCGGAACAAAAATAAATTTGACTCCACGGCCAGTGGACTTCTGTAATGATTCAAGCCATTGTCTTCGCACTGAACCTGCCTGAACCCTCCGGATCATACGGTACCAGGTACATACCGGCAAAGGTAACGCGACCGGTGTTATGCTGAAAACGTCTTTCATGAATTACCGATTGCTATATAAAATATAGATCTAGCCCTACATTCCCAGCACGCCTAAAAAGGGAGAGGGGGGGGGGGAGTCTTTACTTAGTTACTTATTCCTTGTTTACACCGCCCTTAACATTGGTAAATACAGACAGCAGCGACAGTCATCATCATCATCATCAATGTTCACTTCCGCCGTGAAGCGTTGTGGGGTGGAAATATTTGTGATCCATTGCTTGATGGGCAGCATTGGCTATTATCAATGTGTCGGTGTAGAAGCTCTTTAATGTCATCAATCCACCTTCTCCACCTTCGTGTCGATGTAGAAGATCTTTAATGTCATCAATCCACCTTCTCCTAGGGCGGTCTTTTCCTTTCACTTCATAAAAAAATGAAAACAAAAATGGATGTAGCCTAAATTAGGACTTTGTGTATTTTGAAAAAAAAAAAGAGTTGTGTCGGGGAGGGGTAGGGGGGAGAGGGAGAATCACGCAGCTGAATTAATCTTAATATTTACACGTAACTCAGTGTTTACAGTGGCATATGCGCCTACACCTGAGTGACTCAATGAAAATGCTCAAGAAAACAAGAAAATCCAGATTGGTTTGATCAGACAAGAATAGGTTGCATTACAAAGCCCTTTGAGAATGGATAGGATCACCTTTAACTGTCTGCTGGGTCACCCTGTTCGAGGCAACGAGCGTGAATATTGTTTGGAAGGCAATGCAGTTGCTCTTACTGGTCGGGTACTGAGCGATGTCATCCTTGTCATTACAGACCCTTGCGGCAAAGGGCATGACTCTTTATCACTGTAAGGGCTGATGGATATAAATGGGAAACCTGGAACTGCAAGACATGAATGTTGAATGTTGACTAATGAATTTAGACTCGACATCACATAACTAGGGATATTCCGATAAGCGCCCCGTCCCTTTCTTTAGCTGCAAGCGAAAAGTTCCAATTATGATGGCACCAGGAGAAGTATGACTGTAAATCGGTTTAAACTTTTCTTTGAGCGTTGGCCAGAGCATTTGGTCACCTCTAACAGCATCACTTTCTTTAGAGCATGATGATTTATTGCTTCGTCTGCACTGTTCACCTCTCCCAAAGGATTCTTACAGTATAAGTAAGGTTTGTCATGCATTATTTCATCATTAAGTGGTGCACAACCAGCCAGTATTTCTGCATGTTTATTTCCTCATTACATCGGCATAACCTAAAGTAAATATCGAAAGGAAGCTGACTATGCTGGCACTATGCACGGAGCGCACCTGTACCTACTTTTCACAACATGATCTATGAGTCAGTAACAATTACTACATGTATTTACAGTATGCACAGCTGGTATTAAAGCTAGCGGAAGGCTGCAGTGACTGTCTCCACCTCCATTCTCAAACTAGATGTTTTGGTATCATTTGCCATGCTTTCTTGCACTAAGGAACATAGATTTGCTTTTTTAATGAAACAACATGCACTTCTTCTTCTTCTTCTTTTTCTTCTTCTTCTTTTTCTTTTTTTTTTCTTTTTCGTCTTCTTCTTCTGTCTTTCTAACCCCAAATGGAGCATAGACCCTAAACCAACTCACGACTAGTCATTTTGTCCTTCGCTTTCGCATACATATGATTTGTGCTGAAATTGACGGGGATGGTTTGTTATTTCTGTAAGAACTTGACATTTCCCCAAAGGCACAGGACGTTTGATTTACTCAACACAGAATAGGCACCATTTTAGGCTTATGGCGCTTTTGACTGGGGTAATCGGAGCACCTATGGATCTGTTTGTGCTGACACTCATGGTAGAACATGAAAATGTAGCGCCTTACACACATCCTTAAGTATAGGGAGCTTGGCTTAGAATGGCTGTAGAAGTTGAAATGTTGCACGTCTACGTAAGTGGTATCTGGAACTCATAACTGATTCCTGTTTTCGCGCAAGAGAAATATAGCAGTTTATAAGTTCACATTAACTACTGGAAAGATCTGTGGAAAAAGAGACAGAGAAAGTCAGTGTAAAATGATTCTTGGCAGTCTTTTGTCATTGCATGGAGGGGAGTCAAGACACGAACTGATACACGTAGTTGCAGATCGTAGATTGTGGAGAGGCATGATCGCCCACGCCAGTCAGCAAGACACTTGATAATGATGATGAGTTTACATATAATAGGTGCCCAAACCTGTCGACTTGGGTGCCTAGTCCGGTAGATAGGGTTGGCTGGGGTTAGTAGCTCAGCTCTGTCTGCCTAAATATGGAAGGGGTCTGAGCTCTTTGCGCCCTTAATCATGTATAGAAGACCTATTTTAATATATTTTTACATTTTATACTTTTTAAATATATTATTATATTTATTTTCAACCTATTATTATTAGTATAATTAGTATATTTTTAATCACTCAAACACACTTTAGGCCACTTGAGCCGCCTCGATACTTCTAGATCAATACCGCAGCCAAACCCCACATATGTTCTTCGTGTCGAAACCATTGTGACTGATGCTATTTCTAGGTAAACTTTCAGCTAAAGCGGCTGTGAGATTCTAGATTAGAGTATATCGTTCATACTTGGCTGATATTTTCGCCCAGTGACAAGGTTTCAGAAATAATTTATCTGCCCCACGTTTTCTACAGGACAGAAAGATATGCCTTATCTAACTTACGTGTTCCGTAAAACATTGCCAACTATACCTTATCTACCCAACAGGTTCTCTAGCATCTCCGTAATTAGTTAACGTTACGCTATGTTATCTTATTTTTATAAACGCTCCGAAGCTGCCAAATAAAAACAAAATGGCTTGGTGAAATGAGTTTGTGCTCATATTAAATTCACTGCCCACTAAAAACAAGTTTTAAAAGGTGTCTAATAAGGGTTTTCTCTGAAATTGGAGTGTGTTTGCCTGACAGACGATTAACCAACAGTCTGCATCCGAGTAAACCTGAAAGTAATACTAAGGTGAACGCAGAACTACATTTTTGGGAACAAGACGATCTAGAAGTGAATGAACAGCCCTAAAACATTCGCCTAGAGTGTAAATCAGGTGAAAGTTAGAAGACAAAATTGTTTTATTCCCAATCCTCCCAATTCCCGAGGTACAATCTGAAAGACCAGCACCTGGATATCCAGAGAGCCTAAATTTGGATGCTTATCCATTTAGAGCACATTAACAGAAGTCGTTTTATCATCATCATCATTATCCAGTAACATTACGTGTTGTTGGGTCACCGGTTTCTGTTGACTGATCAGCTCTCTCCACCTTTGGCGGATAGCTGCGATGGACTTCATGGTTGCATGCCTGAGGCCTGTCCAGACAGTCAGGTTCTGTCTTTCTTGATCTGCCTCTTCTTCTCTTTCCCTCTACTGAGCCCTGCAGTATTGTTTTTGAAAGGCCGTTTGATCTTATTATATGTCTATAAAACTGCATTTTTCACCTTTTTTACTGTAGTGAAACGAGGTTCAAATTACCAATGTGCTGCATAATTTTCCTGTTAAACCGCATGAAACAGTTTACAAAGTAACCTGCTTTCCAAATGAGTTCATCTTGCCTGTTGTCGAAACAGAATTATGGAAAGAGTGCAAAAGTGAATAATTTGTTCATCCATGCTAGTCACATCAGGTGGAGTATTTCTTAATGCATATAATGCTCTTCGTCTGCTTCTTCATCGTTTGTCCAAGTGACTTAAAGGCGCTGTGCGTGTTTACATCATAGCTACGATAGTTGCGTCTTTGGACCGAAGCATCCAACTTTTCGGGTATTTGTTTTCCGGGTTCGCGTTATGGCTTCAGTGGGATTTTTGTAGCCTCATATGTATGGTGACTTCATCATTCCTTGATCTAAAGTTAATGTCCCTAGATGGGTCGTCAGGACAGTGTGCAGTTTTCTATATGTAATCTATCTTTACTGATCTGTGATTCTTAGGATCGTGTAGGATGGCGAGACATGACAATCCACGCTTGCTAGTACAGTTTAGAATGAAAGTGATATATCTATTAGTAGTTGAGAGGTGACTTCAGTCATCCTTGTAAACAGAAAGGATGACTTTATTGTTCAAAGACCACCTAGAAACCAGCGTTAAACCTCATTATGAGATAAGATTATGAGATAATGTGGGAAAGGATGTAAACTTCAGCCACACACAAGTCGAAATTATGAAAATCAAACGAACGCAAACATATAAGTACTTGGGTGCAAACTTCAACTGCTCCAAAATTCAGAGACAAGAAATACAATCTAGAAAACAATCTAGAAATAAAGTATACTATGCCCTTCAACATCTGCTAAAGTCAAAGTGTCTGTCTCTTAACACCAAGATCAAAAAAATATTAAACGTTGATAAGACCAGTCGTTTTATATGGCTCTGAAACCTGGGGAGCACAGCTAAAAGTGATGAAGCCTTATTACAGGTTTTCGAAAACAGTCTTACGACAAATCTTTGGACCCATCAAAGATGCAAAGACCGGTGAATGGAGAGTGAGAAGCAACAACGAAATTTATTATCTGTTTAAATCACCATTGATCACTGGCATCATGATAGCCAATAGACTGAAATGGTTGGGGCATATTGAAAAAATGTCAGATGACAGAAAAACTGAGTTTAGGTGAGTTGAGTCAAGAATTGACATCACAGCACTCGGGGCATTCCCATGCATACTCCGTACTCATCTTCAGCAGCCTGCGCAGAGAAGTAAAAACTGTATACACGAGGGAGATGAATGGTCGTAGACCAAGTGGCAGACCAAGAAGACGATGGGGAGATATCCAAGCAGATCTGCAAACATTTGGTGTCATCAACTGGAAAGAGAAGGCTAACCAGAGAGATGAACAGAGGCGGGTGATATCTTCAGCAATGAACCTCAAGGGCTCAGAATGCTAAAGAAGATGTTACTAATTTACTTACCTTGTAAGTCCGTAAGTCTTTTGACTAAATTTTTTTTTTAAATTCTATTTTGTTGGCTCTCCCGAATTCAGTACTTTTTTTTTCTTTCTGAAAATCACAAATGTATATTTAAAAGAAATTAAAACTATTCTTTTCCTTCTTCTTTTGTCGTCTCACTGATACACGTTTGTAGCTCAGTGTCATGTTTTTTCTGTATTTGTATTGCGCTTCTTGTGTGATTTGGGTTCATCTTTTTGTAGGTTTCAGCTTCACCGTTTATCCATCTTTCTTGGCATTCCTCTCGCTTTTCTCTAGATGTTCTGCTGTTAACAGTCTCATATGCAGTTTGGTCTGGCTGAATACTCACTAGATGGCCTAATCATTCCATTCTTTGTCTGTCAGTATAATCCAGATATGTTCATATTCCAACTTTCTCTCTAATGCTGGTATTTGTAACGCTGTCTCATCTTGTGTTGTTAGTGACCTTGGCGACACACGGCATTTCACATAAATTATTTTATGTTCTATTGCCCTATTCATTGTCCATGTTTGGCACTGATAACATAGAGCAGGGACACATATGCTATTAATCATTTGCTGTTTTATTGGAAGGGATATATGTAGGTTTCTAAACATTGGGGCTAACTGGTAGGTGACAGCATTTGCCTTCTTTGCTTTGTCTTCAACCTCCCTATCTAGTGTGCTATCCTCCATGAATATGCTTCCTAGATATTACAGTTATCGTACTTGTTTGATTATGTTCATTCAATTATTTTCAGTTCAAGTGTCCTATTTATTGTCTATGTTTGGCTCTGAGTAAGACTATTACTAAAATAAAAATCTTCAAATCAAATTTCAGATCAGTATTATCAGTTCGTCTTTGCTTCCGCACTGTTCACTCATTCCAAAAAGGATCTTACAACATATACCCTGTTATGTACCAGTTCGGCACCAAATTATGTACTTGACAGTCTATCTGCTTGTTTATTTAAGAATTCGATAGCATTTGATGGAAAACATATCTAAAAGACTAACTACACGGGAACTCTGATGTGATGCTTGCCACTCTTTACCGAGCATACCGGTCTTTGCTTTTCTCAACATGCTCTGTGTGTCGCTTACAATTACGAGACGTGTATACAGCTGATTATCAAGCCACCGATAGCCTCCAGTGACTGCCGCTACCTTCATTCTCAAACTTTTTGTTTTATCATATCTCCTACTTTGTTGCCCTTATTAAAGTCCATTCGCTTTTGCTAAGAACCGCAACGAACTTCGTCTGCCTCTTAAAATTGAGCTATCTTTATAGGAGTTTGTGTTATGTTTCAGTAACTAATAAAACCGTAAAATAATAAAACAAGAATATGATTGCGTTGGAATTCATAGGTAAGAATATTGTCCAAAAGGAAACATAAAACACGGAGACGAAAATGTAAAAGCAAGATATCGATAATGAGAAACAGGTGATGATCTGCAAGCCATACCAAAGAATTTGACTACATAGGGCGAGCTGGTTGGGGGCCTAAGCTACGTAGAAGGATAAACATCAGAAATAGAAAGGGCATAAGAAAAGGCGAGGAATGATTTCGGTCAAGTAGGATTTATTTTACTACCGTTAGCCTCGTACAGCCATCTCCATGGTGAATGTTTTTAATCCACTGGGAAATCATTTTTTCCCCGTTAGTTTTGAATTGGACAACAATGACTTGGTGATTACGCATCCTTGATTGCTCAATTGTTATCTGTGTTCCCAAATGTACATGAGTTATTTTGTCCACAAAATGCGCAGAAAATTCAATGCCATATTTTCTGGCACTGAAAATTCTGTTTCTCAACTCTCTCCTTTCACCCCTGTATATCTTCAATTATGTGGATGTTATGGTTAAAAAAAGGGGATGGGCGGAGAAGAGGGGAGGGAGGGGGGCAGGCAAATAGTAATCAAATCTCTATTAACGATAACATCACTAATGTGACTTTATAGATAAATAATATTAAGCAGAATAGATGCAAAGAGTCATTAAACTGAACAGAAACTGACTAAGGGAGATAATTGATTGCACAAATCTCAAGGAGATAATCTACATTCTTTAGTAATGTCATGAACAGAAGGCAACTGGAGTAGGTCGTAGAGGGAAAATTGGAAGGGACTTTAGAACAATGGATGGCGATACAAGATTCTAGACAGTTTGACAATATTGGAGATACAATGGAGATTGTAAACTTCGAGGTTACAATACAGCGAACTGCTGCTGGCAATGATAGTACATAAAATAAAAGACTAGTTTCATACTATTGACCGAAAGGGTATATTGTGCAAGACCTATAAATTAATAGACAAATTGTCACTCAGAGGGTGATGTATTAAACATCATGCTATTCGCGTTTACTTATGAGTGCAATTCCTGTTCTCCATTTTAGGTTCATTGAACTCGAAGCATGTGTCGTTTTGATATAGATCTTATCCCAAAAAGTATTTATAACAGGAAATCATCTAACCAATGCTTTACCATGGTAAAGGGAGATGCCGGGGTGTAGGGAGATGCCGTGGTAAAGGGAGATGCCGGGGTGTAAGGAGATGCCGTGGTAAAGGGAGATGCCGGGGTGTAAGGAGATGCCGTGGTGAAGGGAGATGTCTTGGTGTAAGGAGATGACGTGGTGAAAGGAGATGCCGTGGTAAAGGGAGATGTCGTGGTGAAGGGAGATGTCGTGGTGGAGGGAGATGTCGTGGTGAAGGGAGATGCCGTGGTGAAGGGAGATGTCGTGGTGTAGGGAGATGCCGTGGTGTAGGGGCTTGACAGCGGATCTGAGTCATGGGTTGAGATTCTGACAGATCCAGATTAGTTTTTTCTTTTAAATGACCACAAAATGACCTTGGCCTCTATATCAAATGAGCCTTAAATGACTAACAAGGAAAGTCATTGAAAGCAAAGACGGCCTGCGTGATTTTGGCCACGTTGTCCACGGAGTGCTGACTGGTGTTGGTGCTTTGTGCGACATCTCGACAAGCAGGTAGCCGTTCAGGGATCGAATCAAATGGATAAAACCCGATGCTATGAAGTCGATCCTCTACATTTTAACCTGTCGGTGCGGGCGTGATGTTCGAAACAATAGAAGGGCACACATTAGTAGATACAGATCGTCGCAAACAAAGGTTGTGAGCGCGTAGGTGGCTTTGATTTGACTTGACTTTAATTACATCTTCTTGTTATCATAACATCACACTCGTATGCAGAAATCTAAACCTAGATTCTTAGGTAATAACCCCCTCCCCCTTTCCACACCCGCCTGCCCCGTCACTTGTGGGGAAATTGGGGGGGGGGCGGAGGCGATAATTTAGTGGCCACTTTAACTTTTGTATTTAGTTTTTTTATTATTTATTTTAACTTTTTTTTTAAATGTGTTTGGGTTTTTAGATTTTGTTTCAATTGTACTTACTGTATTTATTTGTCCTTCCTCTTGCTATTAATAATATTTCCCAAGGCAGTAATTAAAATATTAAATATTTTATTATAAAAAGCATAGGCTAATTAAGGTCGGAACACTTCTTCTTCTTCTTCTTCTTCTTCTCTTCCACCTTGTATCTCATCGAAGTGTCGGGGGGAGATGTAATGTTCGTTGATGGGCTCTGTCAAGAGCACTCTTAAGACTGATGTTCATTTCTGTAAGGCTGTTCCTAATGCCATCACTCCATCTTTTCCGAGGTCTTCCACTCGCTCTATACCCGTTGTAAGGTTTTAGTGTGGCTCGCTGTGGCGGATAGTACCAGGGCATTCTTGTTAGGTGTCCAAACCACTTCATTTGTTGTTCTTTGATGACCTATAAGACTGGCTTTATTCCTAGCATTCGTCTGATTTCATGATTTCGTATTCTGTCTTTCCTTGAAACTCCTGCAGTTCTTCTTAGGCATTTCATCTCTGTTGTCACAATTTTACGTTCATTGGAGGATGTAAGTGTCCACGTTTGGCATTGATAGCCTAGTGTTGGCCAAAAAATAGTTCTGATAAGATTCACTTTAGTACTCCGAGGTATCTGTTTGTGTGTCAACAGGGGAGATAGTTGACCCATTACTTGTTTAGCTTTGGCACATCTGGAGCTAATTTCTCTGTCCAGTTTTCCGTCAGATGTAAAAATTGCTCCCAAATACTTAAATTCCTCTGTTTGTCTCAGGGTATTGTTTTTTAATTTAATTTCTGAATTGTCTTTATGTCTTCCTATCATCATTGTCTCTGTCTTCGTAGTGTTTATTTTCATAATATATTCCTCCCCTTTGTTACTAATTTGATTTAGGTGGTTCTGTAGGCATTCCGTATTTTCTGCTATGAGTACCTGGTCGTCGGCGAAAAGTAATTCTGTAATAGCTTCTTCATGATTAAAGTTTGTTTCTCTACATATGGTATCCAGGTATGTTATAAAAAGAAGCGGCGATAGTACACAGCCCTGACGCACACCAGAGTTCACTATAAAAGTTCTTGACAACCCTGCCTTCGATCTTATGCAGTATTTACTACTTGTGTAGAGGCTTTTGCAAATATTAATAAGACGATTGCTGATTTCTTTTTTCCCCATACATTCCCTCAACATATTCCTGTCGACTCTATCGAAGGCTTTTTCTTGGTCTATAAATGTCAACAAACATGCCTTATAATGTTCTATTGCCCATTGTCATGTTCTGTTGTCGTAACACTACACACATATTTAACCCCCCCCCCCCCTACCCCAGTCCCCAGACCCCCATATTTTATGTGTGCTCCTATCCTTAGAATATGATTTAAAATACTTGTTCAACACAAATGTTACTACAAAATCTCCGCAATACAATTACAATAATTTAAAAAAAAAATAATTTCCCAGCAAGCATTGCTCGAACCATGCCACCACTATAAAACGTCATGGTTTGCAGTACTCCATAATCATTATATTAATCAAAAACTATTAATGTTCAAGAACTCTAGTAAAGATGTTTCTTTAATTTTTTTTTTATTAGCCAACTTGGCTGATAAATAAATTCACGACTATTGATCAACACTAACAGAAGTTGTGGATAAAAGGCTATTCTAGATTAAGAGAATAACGAACTATATTTTGATCATGGGAGAGCTCATAATGGTAGACTGAAAATTGAGGCAATAGATTCTTTTTTAAGAGTCTAGGGAAGTAATGACGGCTGGCATAATGCTGACCACATGACCCACCTAGTGCCAATTTGTCTGTACAAATATGGGTGCTTGTCCTATATGCTCGATGAGCCTAAAAACGTGAAAAAAGATCTTTACTTGTTCATTTTAAAGAAGCATGCATTCTTCAACAAAGCAAAAATGGTTTGCGATTGTTTGTTCGTTAATTTACCGTGTTTTTAATTTTTATGTTGGGAGTTGGGGGTGAGGGTGTGGGGGGAGGGTCTCAATTTCCTAGACGGAAAGCAGAGGATCACACTACACCTCTAAAGGCTACGGCGACCTGATCAGTATGGTTAATGCGAAGAAGGAAAGCAAGGCAAAACTACTTTCTTTCAGATGTCTAGAAAAAGCCACGATTGCAGACAGATAAAAATTACTGACCGGATCCGTGACTGGGAGAATCGTGCGAGATGGCTTAACAAAATGGGTGTACCATTATCGGCCCGTACATACAGATCGTCATCATCATCATCATCAACAAGTGCCTTCCCGACTGGCGTGGGCGATCATGCCTCTCCATAATCTGCGATCTCCTGCAGCATGTATCAGTTCGGGTGCCGACACACCTTTATGCCATGCAACAAGACTGTCAAGCATCTTCTCTCGTTGTCTTCCTCTATCCCTTTTTCCACAGATCTTTCCAGTGGTCACAACATGTTCTATTTTCACTCTTCTCATAACATGGCCGAAAAATGATGACTGTCTCCTTCTGATGTCTGTGATAAGTTGTCTTCGGGCTCCCGCCTCTTTCAAAACCTCTTGGTTTCTCCTTTTGGCTGTCCAAGGTATTCTAAGCATTCTTCTGTAAACCACATTTCTGAGGCCTCTAAAAGTTGTTGGGCCTGCCTACCGATTGTCCAGGATTCACATCCATATGTTAAAACTGGATCTTTTTCTAACTTTTAATGACAAGGATATATTGCACAAAATGTTTTTCATTTTTAAAATGCCGTTTTTGCCTGTTCAGTTCTGTATCTTATTTCAGTTACAGATCGTCACATCGTATTCAAATTATTGTGCCGTCTAGTTTGGCCTCTAAGGCTAATTATGTCCTTTACTTCTGCGAGCACCAAACATTCATTATCATGCCATATAGGGTAACCTTGTGGTCGTGAGTTTGTCACTGCGACTAACTGATTGACCAATATCGCAATCGATTCCACCATTCCACTTTTTCTTTTGCATGTTTTCATCAACCTTCATAGCAGGATTCGTCTAGGAGACAAATGTGATGAATCAAATTAGGCTCTCAATCGATTCTACCATTCCACTTTTTCTTTTGCATGTTTTCATCAACCTTCATAACAGGATTCGTCTAGAAGACAAATGTGATGAATCAAATTAGAATCGCAATCGATTCCACCATTTCACTTTTTCTTTTGCAAATTTTTTTTAACCTTCATAGCAGGATTCGTCTAGAAGACCTTGGCTTCCTTAGTTCGTTAATTATCAATATCAGTGTATGTTTAATTTGCCTTGTCCTCCTGTCTCCGAACATGCCTAATATAAAGCATCTTCTTGCTTTAGTTTTGGCTGTTGGTCATCTGAAGTTAAATGTTTTGGGTTTACAGATTATAACGATGGACTTTCTTCAGGACAGTTTTGCATGCACACCCACTTTACAGATCAGGCTTATAAATATGCAGACTGTTGGTTCCTCGACTTTCAGAAAAATGCACGCTGACTTCGAAAGAAACACCCTTAATTAGTTGCCTCTTACAATATGCTAATTAGGGGGAGGAATATTGTCTCTATTTCATGCCGCTCCTTATCCCCATTTAAATTGGAACCCTTGCTGGGACAATTAGTGATTAAAAAACGTGGCCATTGTCTTCTCACAATTGATTAATGACTCTCTCTCTCTCTCTCTCTCTCTGTCTCCATCACATCTAAAACTGAACCCTTGCTTGGATAACTGTTGATTAAATAATTAGGGACATTTTCTTCTAACACTAGATTAATGTCCTAAACGGTTGCCTGGGCGATGTGTCTGTGTTGAATGTCAACAACATGATCCCTGATCACTCTTGCACATGATGGTCTGGGGGGCATTAACAATACCCAGCATAGAACACTGCTCGTAGTAGTTGAACGTGCTCGATTGTTCCCTATGTTTTTTCATAAATGGATGGACTATTTTCGAAAGGAAAAAAAACCACTATATTGGTTGACAATAATTAAATTACCAGTAGACGCTAGCAAGGCCGATCGTCTACATCATAACACCCATTATCAATTAATATAAGAGGATGCCAACTTGTGTGTGACATCTTTGTCATGATATCCCAGCCTTTAGCATTTATGGTCTCGTGTACTTTCCCCCACACCCCAGTGACTTACAACATTGCATTACCATATCCAGTTATTCTTAGTTCGTACCATAGCTTTCCAATGTTGACTGTTTTCTATCCAAGTGTCCTGTCTTCTGTTTTCCCATTTTTAGAACTGGTATTACTGACGATACCTTCTAAAAAACAATTCAAAGACTGTCTTTCTTTTACAGTAACGTAAAAGTTCGGCTGGTACACAAAGAATTTGTCAGTTGATTCATGAAAATTTCCAAATAAAGACGTTCAGGACAATATGAAATTGTTTTTTCCCCAGCGCATTTGTATGGTTTTTGCCCGGCTCGTGAGCGTGCGTACGTTGACAGTTTAGACAGAGTGCATTTATTTCAACTGTTTCTATCCGTTTGTTTACTGGAATTGTGATTATTATTTTTTCTTTCTTGTTTTTGTTTTGACCATTTGTAAAGATATTTTAGTGAACTATTTCTGCTGACCAGGTGATGTGACAGTTTCTCATTTGTGTTTCGGTTTTTTTTTTCTTTAAATCGGATAGTAGCTAATTCTGTATTTGCTCAGTTAGTCAACGGATAATGTACTAACAACAGAGGAATATAACTTCTCAGTCACACTGGGAAAATGTATGCTAAGATCATCGAAAAAAGGCTGAGACCATTAATAGAGTATCAACTTTCAGAAACATAGATGGGCTTTCGACGAAACAGAAGTTGCACAGATGCCATTTATACATTGAGACAACTATCAGAGAAGGCAATAGAACATGATAAGACATGTTTGTTGACATTCATAGACCAAGAAAAAGCCTTCGATAGAGTCGACAGGAATACGTTGTGGGAATGTATGGGGAAAAAAACGATTCAGCAATCATCTCAATAATATTTGCAAAAGCCTGTACACACGTAGTAAATGCTGCATAAGATCGAAGGCAGGGTTGTCAAGAACTTGTATAGTGAACTCTGGTGTGCGTCAGGGCTGTGAACTATCGCCTCTTTTTTCAAAACATACATCGATACTATATGTAGCGAAATAAACTTTAATCATGAAGAAGCTATTACAGAATTACTTTTCGCCAACGACCAAGTGCTCATAGCAGAAAATACGGAATGCCTACAGAACCATCTAAATCAAATTAGTAACAAAGGGGAGGAAAATAAGATGAAAATAAACACTGCGAAGACAGAGATAATGATGATAGGAAGACATAAAGACTATTTAGAAATTAAATTAAAAAACAACACCCTGGGACAAATAGAGGAGTTTAAATATTTGGGAGCAATTTTTACATCAGACGGAAAACTGGACAGAGAAATTAGCTCCAGATGTGCCAAAGCTAATCAAGTAATGGGTCAAATATCTTCCCTGTTGACACACAAGCAGTTACCTCAGAGTACTTTAGTGAATCTTATCATAACTATTTTTTGGCCAACACTGTGCTATCAATGCCAAACGTGGACACTTACATCCTCCAATGAACGTAAAATTGTGACAACAGAGATGAAATGCCTTAGAAGAGCTGCAGGAGTTTCAAGGAAAGACAGAATACGAAATCATGAAATCAGACGAATGCTGAGAATAAAGCCAGTCTTACAGGTCGTCAAATAACAACAAATGAAGTGGTTTGGACACCTAACAAGAATGTCCTGGTACTATCCGCCACAGCGAGCCACACTAAAATGTTACGACGGGTATAGAGCGAGTTGAAGACCTCGGAAAAGATGGAGTGATGGCATCAAGAAGTGCCTTACAGAAATGAACATCAGTCTTAATAGTGCTCTTGACAGAGCTCATCAACGAAAACTACACCCCCCCCCCCCCGGACACTTCGATGAGGTACAAGGTGGAAGAGAAGAAGAAGAAGAAGAAGTCAACGGATATTTACATTGAAGGAAAAGAAACGCATCTTAGCATTGCATTTCTTGTCTTTTATCACCAAATGGATCTTCACTCCACTCACTTCTTCTGTTCATTTTATATATACTAGAACTTCTTTCTATATGTTGACCACACAAGGGACATTAGCATACCAGTCTTATCATGGAGGTCGTAAGCATATTGAATGAGGCCTATTGTTATAATACTATACTTTCTTGAATAATAATATAACATGAAATCATACATAACCACACCATCAGATCAAAGCATTTGGTTTATCAAGATGTAGGCAATCATTCATTCTAAAAGTCAATTCTGGTCTGTGGCTTATTCTGTTCACAAACAAATGTAAAGAAAATACTCTCGACGCTGGCTTCACCTCTCCACATACATACGCATATTTCCATAGTAAACGAATTCAACTGCGTTTTCAGTTGAATGACAGTCTCTTTCATTAAAGGTCGCTTTTGTGGCATCGTCCTTTCTTTTTCAAGTTCTCAAGACGCTTCATGCACTTTTGTGCTAGTCTACTTCAGTTAATATTGCTGCGAACAATTTCTTCATGGGCGGTTCTATAATTTTTTGCCTTCCTACCATCCATTGCAACAAAACTTCTTTGAATTCTGTCATTGGCGATGAAAAATTTGATCGCGCAAAACGTCACGCTCTCGGCTGTGACAAATCCAGCTATCCTGAAACAATTATGTATCTTTTCCGTCTGAATTTTAGTCCAAGGAGCTTGAACTAGAGGACAGCATCCAGATTCCATTACCAGATGCTGCGGATGAATCTGTTTGCATCGACGGACCACGCATCTATTTTGTATGAATAACTAACTGCAAGGCCTGGGCCCGACAATTGGTTTTAACTGACTGTATAATGCTTAGGTCATAAGATCAATAAATCAACAAGCCAGACAATTTCATAGGGCCTTTTAGATGTGGTTTTAGAGAGGAATCCTTAAAGTTCGTTGGGGGAAAAAAGATAAGCAATCCGGAAGTTTTGAAAGTTTTAGGGCTCAAAAAAAAACTTATCACAAGCAGAAAAAAAAAGGGGACAGTCATCATAGTTTGGTCCGTTTATGAGAAGAAAGAAACTGGAACATTTAGTGACCACTGGAAACATTGCATCTGTAAAGAAAGATAGATTAAAATAGCTCGAGCATATTTTTGACAGCTTTTTGTCACGAACTGATATATGCAGTTGTAGATCGCAAAGGCATTATCATCCACCCCAGTCGGCATCGCACTTGATTTTAATGATGTCATAAGGTTGAGTTTCCGAGGTCGTGATTGATGGTAAAAATTTCGATAATCTTTTTTTTTTAAAGGGGGTGTAAAGGGGGGGGGGGGGGGGGGGAAATAGCCAGGACTGTTGTCTATTGTCAGTAGAATCTGCCGTTTCTGCTTCTTCATTTCACTGTAGATATCCTTTACCCACTACTCAAATCCACATGCACTTTTACTACCTCTTTTGAATCTGCTAGTTTTTCTTCGTTCATGGTTTAAAAGTCTATATGTAAATTGCGTTTTAGTTTGCAACTAGGATAGATAAATGCAAATTCGACACAACATAAATAATATCAGCAGATCCTTTGTTAATAGCCTTTTACGGCATGCTTGTGTTAAGTGTACTGCAATCGTTGTGTGGCATTATGGAATCCTGTAACCCGTACGAGGAATGTTAGCATAACCTTAGGTTATGAGCGTTGGACTGTCGTTCCGAAAACCTTGCGGTTATGAATGTATGTATGTCGTATGCGACAACTGGTGTTTAGTTGGTTTGTGTGGTCCAAGAGATGATTATCGTGACTTTGGAATTGCCAATGGTCGTCACTAAATATAAATTAGTTGGAATTTACCTGTTCATCCCCAGCTATTGACATTTGTTTAACATTGTCAAAAAATGAGTAGTAAGCTGCTTAAAATCGATAAAGAAAAAATGCGCATGTATACACGCTTCATATATATATATATATATATATATATATATATATATATATATATATATATATATATATATATATATATATATATAATATATATTTATATATATATATATATATATATATATATATATATATACGTGTGTGTGTAAAATTTTTATATATATAAATATGTATACACATATTTAACTTCATGCATGCAAATCGTAAAACAGTACACTTCATGCATAATCCAATCAAATGACATAACCCATACATTTAACATTTTTCGTCTATCTTTATTCAGTATTTGTCTATCTGCATACAGTGTTTGTCCATCTTTCAACAGTTTTCGTCCGTCTATCTACAGTGTGTGTCCATCTTTCAGCAGTTTTCGTCCGTCTATCTACAGTGTGTGTCCATCTTTCTACGTTTTTCGACCAGCTTTCTACAGTTTTAGTCCTTGTTTCTACAAATCAGTCCCCCGCTTTGACTAATATAATCTGACTCCAATGACCAGTATGGTTGAAGTTTGTGGTGGTGGAAATGGGGTAGAAAGGGGGGGGGGGGGGACGAGAATACCTAAAGGATTAATTGGCGGAAAAGATTACTTAATCGATTGCTGAATGCTACCAGTTCCAGGTGCTACTGATTAGGTCAACTTCTGAAACATTAGAGTGGATAATACTATTAGACAGAAACACATGTCTTAGAATAGGTGAAGAAAAACTACGACGATCACAAGATGGGAGGGTCCATTTAAGTTGGCTTATAAACATCATGATGTCTCTAGCCTTAAACCGTCCTTCTTCTTTTTATAGTCCATGTCGCGTAGCTATGATAGTCGTGTCTATCCATAACCTTATACCTCGCGTACTTTCAGTCAGTACTTACAAACATAACCATGCGTGCCCTAATGTCAAACTGTGCAGTATTTTCTTTCTTTGTCTCATGAAAACGACGTAAAAAATTGTCTCTTTCTGATATGGGCGATCAGGTCTCCTCCTGAATCAGTTACTTACATATGCCTGGTATACCACGTATAGATGTCATTATTATTTCACTGTGCCAACTAAATATATCGTTCATTTTACGCACGACAATCTAACGCCTCATCTAATGTTTTGAGTAATTCCAGCATGGTTTTCAAATCTTGTGGCTGCCCCTTGTAGCCAGATATGTTGTTTCTTACTCTAAGATCTTTAAAATAAAGCTTAAAGGATTGATATACTTAAATAATATCTTTATATTTCACAGTAATAAAGGTGAGCACATTTTTTTTCATATTAACGCTTCCTTATCAAGCAAGCTGTTACTGTCATTCAATTCTTATCCTTTGAAGTAAATTTAACGTCGATTATTGTTTAGGTCCGAAGGAATGATAGCAAAGAAGTAATTAAACTAATAGTCGAGGGGCTAACACATATCAAATGTACTCCTGTGTTATTGAAAATTAAACAGAATATTATATACGTTTTAGACATACGTATAGTGTTCACTTAAACTAGAAAGATGTCGAAAGTCTGTTTCTTCGATCAGTGCCCCACCACCTCTTTCCAAGACACCTCCACCTCCCGCAACCCCTTCCACACAACAAAACATAATAAAAAGTAAAATAAAATTGGAGTGAGGAAAATAGAAGAACCAGTGCCCCCACCCAACATCACCCCCTCCCCCCCCCCCCCGTCCTTTTCCCACTCCCCAAACATACACAAAGTAGAAAACAGTTGTGGTTAATTAAGTAAGTTTATAAACATAAGCAATATTTAATCTGAACTATTTCTTTGATATCACTTTTCCATTACTGGGGGCCAAATCTTCCCTTCTCTGCTCGCATCCTCCGAAGTGTTCTTGGTATCGGAAACTATGAGTTAAAAAAAAAACATCAGTGGAATGCATGGTTAATGTAAACATCCATTACAGGTCAAATCTTGTAAAATTGCATTATATAATAACAAAACGGAAGCCGCCGCTATGCAGTGGCTAGACGCTCGTTTGCGGATTAGAAAAGCCGTCAGTTCTTGTCCTGACGAGTTCGGACGTTTTTCTTTCCCAAATCACATTAGCTAGCAGCTCAACTTAGCCTTCATCGAGTACTAGGTGCAGTCCTGGGAAGTTTAGCGTCATCATTAAATGTCGATTGGCCTATAAAATAGGTCAAGCCCTACATGCCTAGTACGCCTGAAGGTGTGAAGAAGGGTCCTATGCCTAAATTTTTTTGTGTGACTCTAATAATATACCATTGTGGCCTTAGTAAAGTAAAATAAGTAAGTAAAGATCCCTTTTCACGCCTTTTAGGCGCATCGGAAATATAGAAAGAGCACCCATTTTTTTACAGACTGATCGGCACTAGGTGGGTAATGTGGTCAGCATTACACCGGCTTTTTTTTTTACTTCCCCAGGACATACATAATGGTACCCATTTTAGGCTGGGTCGACCCGCGACGCCCCATACCTCGATAAACATCCACGCAGCCAGAAGTGGGTTTCGATCGCTGTACGTTGGAATTATGAGTCGGACTCGCAACGCCTAAGCCACGGACGCTGCCTACTGTGGCCTCGGTGTAGCTAAAATACAACAGTGTCCAAGAATTCCGAGAATTTTTCGATCTACTAATCTTCTTGACGCTCTATGGCGGTTCTCTAACTTGTTTCGCTGAGGCACCCTTGTCTGGCTTTAAAAAAAAAAAAAAATCGCGACATAGCTACCCTTGAAGCGGTTGAACTCTTAAAAAAGGAAGATAAAATAAACAGTGTACAATTTAGTGGCCAGTTGTCTTGAATCCGGTGAATGAAACTGTTTGGATGAATGTTTATTTTTGCCGTGGCACTCCAGGCGAAGCCGTACTATTTTCTAAAATGACCTTGACACTCAGGTCGACCCAGTCTTGACTGGGTACCGGCTTCAGTCTCAGAAAGTGAAGGCGGCCGGCGTGATGCTGACCACCTCACCCATTCTCTGCCGATTGGTCTATAAAAATACAGGTCTATATATATGCCCTATACGCCTCAAGGCGTGGAAAAGGGACCTTTGCTTAACTTACCCCAGGCATGCGCTCGCGGCACCCAGTTTGAGAACATCTGCTCTAGAGCGATCTAGGCCGTCAGCAGACTTTGGTCGAGACTCCTGAGTGATTGTCTCTTTACATTGTGGCGGCTTGTACAAGAACCATTTGAATGGAAAAACAGAATTTTAAAGTGTAAAACAGACTGTTGGTAAGTGGTTAAGCTGTTTGCCTTACACCCATTACTTGAGCTTTCGTTCTACATCTGACATCTTTTCAAACATTTTTTTTTATATGCCATTATCGGGGTACCTAAGATCTCAAACGCATCATTCGCTTGAGGCTTAGATTAACCTATTAAGTCTGATTTTGTATTTGTTGTATTTTTTTTTAAATTACATTTCCCTTCGTTTTTTTTTTTTTTTTTTGTGTGCGTTGTTCAAATTGAGACATGTGTTTTAGTTGTCTATCAAAATTATGTCAGTCATTTCTTGCAGTTGTGTTTGACCATAGTCTGATCCAACAAAAGGTTATATTTGGAAGTTGAGATCATTGACTTTATTACACTGTCTGTCACCCTATACGGCTAGGTCTCTCTCCGTAAATATAAGAGAGTCTAACAAAGCACCAAATCTGTAGCTTCAGCGACGTTCCTTATGGACCTCCTTAAAATTGCACTCGCGAACAAAACGACGCATCCATGAAAATAACTCAGGATTTTTAGAGCATCGTGCAAACAACTTGACCAATTGGCCACCTGCACCCCCATATTAACTATTCTGTTTTAAAAACGCTTAGTTATCCGATGGCAGGCTTGTATTTTTTTATGGGAAATCCCATACGCCTTAAAATGTATAGATGACCCTGATGCACGACAAGTTTCAACTGATTATCTGAACTTTAAGGTATTCTTATGTGCAATTTGAGTAGCTTCCCTCAGTAAATTACAGAAATCTTGACTGTCAAAATTATAACAAAAATTGTGTTCTGGTCAGTAACTATGCGGCTTTTATGTTTAAGTTAGGGCCGTCGGTTCGGGTCCTAGTGGAGACCTCGGCTCCATGTCGACACAACCTTGAGTAGGTATCAGGGTCTATATAGGAAGTAAAGGCAGCCGACATGATGTCGACGACATCATTCATATATTGCCGAATTGACTTTAAAATACAGGTCTAGCCATAAATTCCTACTACGCCCTGAAGGTGTCTAGAAGGGCCGTTACTTCTAATTTTAAAAGTCAGGACAAGAGGCGCAAAAAAAAAAAAAAAAACCTTCTTTTGCTGCGGGACGTGCCTCAACTTTCAGATGTGGAAACTGGAATAGATCATTTCACTATCACATGGGACTATTTCATCAACAGCGGTACTTTGATATGTATGTCCAGCGGCAGAAATCAAGTCCTGCAGGACTAAAATTAAGTCTCGTAGTATTCATTGGCTTTTATTTTTTTAAATTATTTCAGGCAAACGTTCTTTATTTTTTTCTTTAATGACAAAAGAAAAAAAGAATTATAAAATAATTTGAATTTTAAACATCATTCCAATGAAGACGTTGAATCAGCCCGCTCGCAAATTTTTATCTGCAAACATTTGTTTATATGAACTGCTGGTTGTCTTCTGACTCAATATTTTCGGAGCATCCAATTGGTCCCCTTTCACCTGGATCGCGCACGTAGACCGTCTGGTTTCCAGAACATATAGTCTCATAAAACGTCTTCTTATTTGACAAGTGAATTATCTTGATATGAATAATTGAACGTCTCTATGAATGGATCTTTTGCAGTACCGTAATATCGATTGATCCTCTTAGACGTTGATTAAATTCTTCGCATTTTATAAAGAAAAGTAACCTCTGAGGTGTCTGGTTTTTTGTAGCGCAGTATTCAATGGCTGAGAGTCAAAGTCATACTGTTCAGAAATAAGAAACCACATATTCTAAATCTCCTGTTTCTGACTACCTTGGGCAGAAATAAATCGCCTAAGAAATTCTTTATCTGAGTAAATGATTTTTTTCGTATGTTTCGCTATTTAAGAAAGATATTATTTTAATTTTCACATACAAATATTTGTTGTGCATGTTTACAAAACACGCAGCATGATGACAGATAAACCACTCAGCACGGGCTTTGATCAACGTTCTATGTCCTTTCCCAGTGTCAAACATTACAGATTATCATCTATAAAACAACGAGTACCTTCTATGTCAGGCTAACCAGAATATTCACTGACAAACCACAGAGAATGTCAACTGGTAACTAACTGTAGTATTCACATTCAAGTCAACCAGTATGTTTAAGCGTTATCTAGAACCTGTGTTGTCATTTGCATGTGAAATACGGACAATAAGCAGACAGCCTGACACACAAAAAAAATTACTATTACTAACGTTAGAGAAATGGTATCTGAGAGAAATGCAAAGAATATCATAGGAGGATAGAGAAACGAACGAGACAGATGAAAGCCGTAAATTTATTAGAAAAAACTAAACTGAGACAGTCAAAATTTGTATACGTTTTAAGAGATGGTATAGACTTGAGAACTTGGTAATAACTGACAAGATTGATGGGAAGGAAAAGAGATATATATATATATATATATATATATATATATATATATATATATATATATATATATATATATATATATATATATCGATATTCTGGTCAGATAGATAGGGCGAGACAACAACATTGACCTGGCCCTTAATTCTGGGGATCGAATGAGATGATGAAACATGTCAGCATACGAACTACGCATACGTGTGTGTGTGTGTGTGTGTGTGTGTGTGTGTGTGTGTTTACAGATGTTTAACGGTTTTTAAACTAACAATTAAAATTAGGTACCTTTTGAAGTGTCTTTGAACTTTTTAAAATTTCATTTGGTACAGTTCCGAAACATGTTTAATAAGCAGCCCAGTATCAAAGCACCCGTAATCACTAATGCCAAATCACTCAACCACACATCTAAAGAATCTCTTGACTCGTGTAATGCAGGAAACAACAAAAAAGAACACATTAGCATTCTTCACATAGATACATGACTTCCTCGTTACAGGATTACAGAAAGGCAAATGGTAAGAGTTCGCTTCAATAGTCGTTCATATAATTTGTTCCTTCTAAACGTGGAGTTTTCGGTATTTTCTTCAGAAATCAAAAACACTTGAATTTCGTAAGAAATCAGTGGAATAAATGTAGCTTTAATAAACGTGTACTTTAATCTTGTTCCATCTACAATTTTAGTTTGTCCTTTGAGAATTAATGTACATGCTAAGTTATGTTTGTACAGGAAAAACATATGATGTGTTTTTGTAAACCAGCTAGCTGCACGGTGACCCGGTGACGACCTCCTTGTGGTCCGAGTTCACCCTCGGGTGTAGGCAGAAAAGCCACATAATTTCTAGATTTACAGTGTCTATCGTGCAACCAATGTCGAAGGTTTGCCATATCCAAAGTACAGAGCCCAGGGGTTTACAACTCATGGTTTCTGGTTAATATATATATATATATATATATATATATATATATATATATATATATATATATATATATATATATATATATGTGTGTGTATATATATATTCTCATTTACTCACCTACTACGTATCTACCTACATACCTGATTAGTTTAGTATGTCTGTCGTTCTGTTCATCGATCCGTCCAGCCCTCTTTATGCCTTCCTTCCTATTTAAATACCAATTCCGGTGTCTTCTTTGCCAGTGCGTCTGTGTTTTTGTTGCATTGTGTATTAGTTCCCGTGTCTCTCTGTCTGTCCTGTTTATTTTTTTTACCTCACTGTTAATGCAGTAAAGATTCGCGGAGAGACGCTGTACGTAGTGTCCTGTACTTTGCATCCATCCAAATCTTTCTTGGTTCATCCACTTTGCATCCATCCAAATGTTTCTTGGTTCATCCACTTAGCATTCATCCATATCTTTCTTGGTTCATCCACTTAACATTCATCCATATCTTTCTTGGTTCATCCACTTTGCATCCATCCAAATGTATCTTGGTTCATCCACTTAGCATTCATCCATATCTTTCTTGGTTCATCCACCTAGCATTCATCCATATTTTTCTTGGTTCATCCACTTGACATTCATCCATATCTTTCTTGGTTCATCCACTTTGCATCCATCCAAATGTTTCTTGGTTCATCCACTTAGCATTCATCCATATCTTTCTTGGTTCATCTACTTAGCATTTGTCACGAAATGATCTCAGTGATTCCAGAAGTTAGTACTTGTAATAAGTTATTCTTTTTATTGAGACTATGCCCTTAAACCAAATGTTACTTTAAACCGTATTGATTTAAATGTTTCCAGTCCTTAGTCCAGACAAAGCGACCCAACCTTGGGTAATATTACCTAAAACTTTACACTGTAGCTAGGAATTCTATTCTCATGCCAGTGTCAGAATGTTATCTCCTGACCACAGACTGCAGAGGCCAGCGAACGGGGAACTTAGCATCACACGTGAGCTGGACCGTAGGTCATAAAAGATTACCTAACACGAGTTGAGCGAACTCTAGACATTGAGGCGAGGAGAAGTTTAAAGTTTAACACGTCAGTGTAATTCTCCGGAGAACAGGTGTTTGGCAATTAGGAATGTTTTTATCGTGGTCAAGGTCGTACTGTAGGCCGTTCACTGTGAGTGACAGGTCACTTGTTAGCTAATTTGATTTGATAGGTGTAATGGGGGATATTTTCGACCCAGTTTAGGATGGTTGGGGGGAAGGCCCAAAGCTGACCGAAAACACCGAGATAATCCAGATACTTGGATTAAACGAGAATCTGGAGATAGGTGACTAACCACTAGTTATCACGGGGACCACGGTGATGCGACCCAAGGTCGCCACGGGAAAAGTAAAGGACCACCACGTGTTGTCACGTGAAAGGAACCCGTGGTATAAGCCAGACTTGACTCTGGTCAAGTTTAGACGAGCTCCCAAATGTAATGAATGGGTTTTGTATTTCTACTTGTTGTCTAGGCGGTGTTCATGCGTGTGTGGTGGATGATATTCTGACACGCTTCACGTTACACACCTGGCACAAGCCGACACCGATGTGAGCTTACGAGACATTACTTTATTGACGTATTAAAACTTACGACAAACAGAATCGTCCAGTCGATGCCTAATTGAACCGCTTTCGTACACAAACTCACGCAGCCTTTAACGAACAGTCTTCTGTGGGCATTCAAGCAACGATGGGTCCCATGGATTCAACACTGACGTTTGGACATCTCACACGCTGGCATGGTCGATCTCAGCTTAACATTTCGTCGGCTGGTCTCCTTTCTCCTCAGGCACTCACGTAGACATTCGCACATTCAGACGCTCGTCCTCTCGCTCCAACAGGTCGACACAAACTCTAAACTTGACCAGAGTCAAGTCTGACTTATACCACGGGTTCCTTTCACGTGACAACAGGTGGTGGTCCTTTACTTTTCCGGTGGCGACCTTGGGTCGCATCACCGTGGTCCCCGTGATAACTAGTGGTTAGTCACCTATCTCCAGATTCTCGTTTAATCCAAGTATCTGGACTATCT